>JACEGR010003653.1:0-100890 GCA_014170235.1 Listronotus bonariensis
CGGTTTAACCTCTCGAATAATCCATTTTTAGTATGATTTGCTGGACGAAATTTAGTTGTTTTTTGTTGGATCTACCTAAGGTGTTAAGACTTTCATAAAAATCTATAGTTTGGTACCCTATTCCATGTTTAAATTTAAAAAAACATTTGCTTTTGAATAGCTTCTTGTATATTTGACTTTCGCAAATTTCATTTGTGTTTTTTTTGTTAAGTAATTGATATTATTATTATTATTATATATTATATTAACCTCCTATATCTTTGATTTGCTTTTTGTCCTTCAATTTCCTGTATTTCTTTTTTTGTGCTGGTTTGTTTTGGTTTTAAAGTGAGGTTAGTTTTGACAGATGTGGATGTTAAAAGTTTTAAAGGTCCTTCTTCTTCTTTTTTTTTTGGAACGCAGGCCTCTTTATTAAAACAAGAGCTTTTGCACAATTTGGGCTAAAAATTGGAAAAATTTAGATCATGTTTAGTAGAGTCAAATTTTTAGAGGTATTTTGCTAGTTTCCGTCAATTTTGAGAACCAAAAAACAGGCACTTTTCGACAGAACAGCAATGGTAAGAGGTGTGTTTGAGAATCTTATTATCATTATAGAAGAAAGTTCCCGTTTACATTAGAAAAAGTCTTCTTAAACTGTAATTTTTTATTTATTTTTTTACTTCAACAATTTTTAACAGCACATATAGTTAAAGTAAAATACCTCCTTTTTAAAGTTAGTTAAAAACGGCGTTTTCACGTTTCCGTACAAATTACTAAGAGCTTTAATAGCTGGTTGTTGAAAAAAGCAGCCCGATGACGCCGACGTTCACAATTTCATCATTTAGTCACTAAAAGCCCAGAAATATTTACAGCCAAGTAATTACAGCTCAGCCTTTATTCCTGACAAATTGACAGTTAAAAACCATGTAGAAACAATTTTAAAATTATTTTATATAATTGTATTTCCCTATGTGTTGTTATTCTTTTTGTATATAAAAATACTTCATAAAAAAATAAATATATAAAAATTAAGTCAGGTTAAAATACACTAGTTATTTAAACTGTTATATAGAATGTTCTCAAAATTAAGTCGATGATTTTAACAGACTGTTAAATTCATTGGGAAAAGTAGTTACTACTTAAAATTATTGATAAAAAAGTTGTAATAAAGTGATTTTTTAACTCCAATAGCATATTTCCTAACTAGTGATTAAAGTGCCACTTCTCCGCACGCGACACGTGTTAAGCAGTTAAGTTCGGAAAAAGCAATTTCGGCACGTGCTAGAAACGCTTATTAATATTGATAGTAAATGAACAATTTGTGGCATTTTGCAGGTAAATAATGGATAGAAGAAGTTTTTTGTTGTGGAAATATTGGTGTCTGCGAATTGTGTTTTTCCACCTCGCAAGCTGGTTTGGCCAAGGCAAAATTTTCTATTAAACATAAAGTTTATAAAAATCCTTCATTACGAATCGCTAATATTTGGTTCGATATTTTTGTACTTTTTTCAACTAGTGCGGAAAAGTGACTCGTTCGGAACCTAAATGCATGCGGAAAAGTGAACTTAATTATTTTTTATCTTTAACCACTGTGAATATAAAAACTTTAAATATCTATTTGCAGTTCATACTGGAAATGCCTTGTTTGTTTTTACTTGTAGTTTTTAATGCGATTTTTGCCTTGACCAGTGGTTTATCATTTATACAATAGTTTTAATAGTTTTAGGTCAAGTTTTAAATTTTGAGATTTTTTTTTAACAACGGCACATGTTTTTTAAAAATTTAAAAAGGCGGCAAATAATTACCTAAATGACTTACCCAAAATGCAAATAATATTTATTATATTTTTTCTTTGTTTTATAACAAGCAGTTTTTGTTAAATTTATTTATCTTTATGAATTTTATAAGTGCTTAAAACAAATTTATTTTAAAAACCCTATTTCAAATAACAAATATATTTTTAATGGCTTCTTGTAACCCTTAAAACTAAAACGTGTCTATCATACCAAAATGTAAATCATAACATATTGTATTATTTGAGGAGTGTCTTTTCAAAAAGGGATATATTCAATTTTTATTTTTGTTTTAAATTTATTTTGGAATCTTTTAATTTATATTAAAATGCACAAATTCTTTACCTTAAACTAAATTATTTGTTTCATTTGTCTTTTCTATACTGTTTTGTGTCAGTATAAGGTAAAAAAATGTGTTTTTCAATATGAATAATAGGGTTAAGCAGGAAATTTCAAGCAAAAATATAAATGGAATATATCCTCTTTTGAAAAAAACTTCTTGTTTAGACTCCTATCAACGGCATTGTTAAATTGTTAAAAATATTAAACAATTTGTAAATTACAATTTATGTATTTTTAATTTTCTTTTAATGGAAAATTTCTTTTACTTCTACCATATGATAAAACAGGGTTATTTGACTAACCAATTATTTAAAGATAAAAAGTCCCAGTAAATTAAACTTATATTCTATCTTTATATTTTAATGTTCCTCTTTTATTTTGACTATTTAAAAAACGTCTGTTACTATTTCTTATGAACTTTTCCTATTTGGTAAATACAATGATTATTCAATTTGGTCCTCAAATTTTTAATATTTAACTCAAACAATACTGCTACCTTTTAAGCGTGCAACTAGAATTTTTAATTTTCTTTAATCTAAAAAGTAAGACTTGGGACCATTCATCTACATGGATTATGTCATAGGCGAATCCAGGGGGATCTGCCAAGTTGCAGCCTCCCCAAACTCTCGTGAATTTTAAAGCTGCATACAAATTAGCATAAAATTATTTTTTTTTTTTTAATGAATTTTTCTTTCATCTATATACTTATCTTAATAAAATTGTCTTTTATTCAAAGCACCAACAAATATTGCGGGCAACGTTGCTTTTGCACCCTCATTTTTATCGGTATTTGGTATGGATTCGTGCGTCAGATGAATCACCGAATTAATCTTAAAATCTTGAGATTTGACGATCTTTGTTGTTTGCAGTTTATTATTGGTGGTATTGCTTTTCTAATAGGAATTATTGGAAATGTAATGTGTAGAATCTGAATTTATTATTATTTCCTATTTTGGTGGGGAGATGGGTATGGTTATCCTTTATGCGAAGCATACCATACTAATAAATAGGTAGATGGGTACAGAGTGGTACTGCTATATTAAAAAGTATGTAGCACTTGTAGATTTCCAAAAATTAGTTTTTAGTTGATTCATGGTTTAATCCATCTACATTGCTGTCAACAGACTCCTTTTTGTCATTTATAGCGACAGCATTGTATTCTAAGTGTACTGAACCATAGATCAACTGAACTGAGTTCAAGTCTGCTGTTTTAAAGTTAAGTAAAAATTAAGCCTTTTTTAAATTACCATATTTTTAATGGAAAATCCCCAAAAGTTGAAATTTAAATCACTAACATACCGTGATGTCTAGAGCGAGGTAAGAGGAAGTTTGTTAACACGAGATCTAAATACTTGAAGATTCGGAGGGAAGAAGAGACCCCCCCCCATGACAGTAGTTTCACATTCTAGAGACTCTAGGGATAATAAAACATAAGAAGTGAGAGACAGTTTGGGGCTTGTCCAATTCAACTGTATAGAATCCATACGAGTGGCACTTACAAGTTTTTTTTCTGTTGGTACCTACCAACAAATTATAACATTAACCCTTAACAGGCGTTGTGGGGTCTGGCGGACCCCCAGTACTTTTTAAATCTATGTAAAACGTGCAAATTTAGAATTTATGCTTAACCGCGCCATCTACCTTTAAGTTACAGTACTCATAGGCTATGATGACAAGCGCGGTACCTTTGATTTACTATTGTTCCAAACAGCGAGTGGTAAAGTTCATTTGGGGTCTGTGTGGCACCACGACGCTAACAGTGTATTATTTTTTGAAATGGCGGGTTCTTTCAAAAGTGTGCCTTTCGGGGACTCTAATTATGAAGGAACATTAAGCCAGTGGTATGATGAAATTGAAAGTGAGTGTAGTGACTATGATAACTACAAGGACAAGGATTTTTTCCCAGAAAGTGGCCATAACTCTGATTCTGAAATAGATTGTGAGGAGGATAATACTGAAACACAAGAAATTTATGCTAATCACAAAAAGACAAGCGGACAGAAACAACGAATGAAAAGTTTTATTTTGGCAAAAATCGATACAAATGGTCTGCTGTTCCGGCCAACCCAAATTTAAATATAAGAACAAAGAAACACAATCTGCTCAAGGTTCTTTTGGGGCTGAAAGGACCTGCAAAAATATGGAGCTTTCTTTTACAGAAGACATGAAAAATGAAATAATTTTTCGGACAAATGAAAAGATATTGTCATTTCAGGATAAATTCAGCAACCCTGATAGACCGGAACTGAGAAAACTTACAAAGGAAGAACTTAGAGCGTTTCTTGCTATCTTGTATTACGCTGCAGTAAAATAAAAATAAAAAAAGACTCCTGTGGTTTTATTTCAGCTTAAATAATTACAAACTATTAAAAATAATGTAATACGTATCTAATAATTAAAAAAACTCCATAAACAATGGAGTCCGGTGGACCTCAGGACGCAACCAACGGTAGAATATTTCACGACGCCAGTTGAGGGTTAATAAACACAAAAAAAACATAGTTTTTGATTTTAAAATCACTAAAACCGATGCCAGAGTGCCGGCCGATTAAGAAGTGTTTCTCCGACCTTCCTAAAAAATTAAGCGTACAGCCGCCATTTTGAATAAATAAAATGAGAAAAATATATAATATATTGAAGATATGCTTTATATTGGTTAGGCGGATTCATTTATTGGATGGTCTTTTGTTAGGTACACGCCTGGAAAGAATGGGACCGCTTCGATCCTGGTCCCGGGTATACGAGCCGACCCTGTTCAGCCCTATTGACCCCTATGAACTGACCGGTCGCCTAAAACAAAATAAAAGAAAAACCCCCAAAAAAACCCAAAAAATCTAATTAAAAACGACGTTTCGGTGGCAAGTCTGCCACCTTTGTCAAGTTAAAAATAAAGTTAAAAAATAAAAATAAAAATTAACTAATATTTAAATTAAAAATGACTTGCCACCGAAACGTCGTTTTTTAATTAGAATTTTTTGGGTTTTTGGGGGCTTTTCTTTATTTTGTTTTAGGCGACCGGCCAGTTCATAGGGGTCAATAGGGCTAAACAGGGTCAGCTCGTATACCCTGGGACCAGGACCGAAGCGGTCGCATTCTTTCCAGGCGTGTACCTAACAAAAAGACCATCCAATATATAATATATTATTTAAGTATTAAAGTTAACTCTATACCAAATTATAGAAATATATAATTACTTTTTCATATAAAAAATCTTGAAAATTTAAGCATTTACAGGTATCTCACCCCTTAAGGTAACGATTTGGGTTCACTTAGAAACTCAAGAGGATTTTTCACTTGTCTGATACGATGGAAAGAAGATCTGCTGTAAAGACCTCTTGTAACGTAACCCGTACTCCCTGTAGTAGGTATTTTTATGTTTCACTTTATTTACTTTTATTAGACGTCAAATAGTTTAAACAGTCTTAAAATTTTTTGAATTAAGACCAGCAAAAGACAAAACAGGCAGCGTTTTATTTTTATAATTTCTTGTTTTTGAAAGAAAAAGCAAATATTATTTTGTTAATAAATTTAATAGTTTAACTATTTTTTTAGTTAAAAATTAGACCTGTCCAATAATTTTTAAACACCCTCGTAAATTTTCGAACAAACACATTCCCGCCCTTTTTATTTTATCTGCTTCTATATGCCCTACAGTGAGCCGTTTTATTTTCAATTTTTCAGTATATCGACAACGTTTCTCTATTAAATTTGGCTTGTTTGTTGGAAAATTGGCGTGGAGGAAAAAAGGTAATGTGACACCAGAAAATAAATGATACCAACAATTTATTTATGACACGCATTGACGCGGATACCTGTATTAATAATAGATAGTAAACAATCAGTTTTTATTCAACAAATCAATACAGAATTATAATAAAAGTAGTAACTTGTTTTTTTTGTGTCAGGTATAATTTGGTCAAATAATCATTATTGGCTATAATTTTTTTGTCGCGCTTGTTGCTGTTCCGGTGGGGTCGGCCTCGTCGATCACCGGAGTCAAGATAAAGGAGGGCGGCCATAACTAGGATGGGAGACCGGGCCGTTGTTTTGGGCAACGGCACGCGGTGTTCTGCTCGGGGTGAACGTACGGACCGAGTAGCAACCATCCAAGGTATGGAATAAATGGTGTGTGAATGGGAAGCAGTAGGGGTCAAGGTACAATAAGCCTTCAGGCTTCATTGCACTACCTAGGGGGGCGATAGTTGGGCCTAGGTGGGAAGACCCGAAGGGGCAAAAAAAAGCTATCATTTTAACTACAATTACGTGAAAATAAACACAAATGCAACTACAACTATATTTGGGTATTGATAGACATACCAAACATCATCATAACTTGTTTATTGGTTTAGTTTATACAAAAATAAAAAAACATCAGCTGACAATTCTGTAAAAAAAAATAGTTAAGGTTTTTTTTATTTTTAGATATTATTTTTACTCGGTATTCACGTTGTTTTTTACTAAAAAAAGGACGCACCTTAAGTTCTGGTTTCTTACTCAATAATTTTAAGGTTATGCGTAGGGTAATGTTGCCTGTGCACTTTTTTGAAAAGTTATAATTTTTCGACAAAATCCGGTATTTCCGGTATTAAAAGGTGTTGAATTGAAATATGCTAATGTTTTTGTAGCAAAATTTAGTGTGAGCCACCTGCAATACTTTGGTTAGTGTCATTACTTTTTTGCCTCGGTATATTTCAATTTTAGTATATAAAAATGTATACCTAATAAATATCGCTACGAGCAACCGTTTATTAAGATAATTCAAATTAAACATTATACCTACACTACCACCTGGTGGTGTCCAAAAGGTCTGTACATAATGCTGCTACAAATTCTTTGGGTAAAAATACAACGATTTAATGTAATTTACCTCAACCAAAAGATTGGTAGTTTGCAAGATACAGAGTGTCGAATTGCTCAATTATTTTTTTACTTGGACACCCTGTCAGGGCCGTATTATTTATTAGGCTGACTAGGCTACAGCCTAGGGCACCATGAAAAAATAGGCGCCAGACAGGGGAGTTTTTTTAAAAAGTTTAGGTTGAGTGGGGATTTTTGGTGACTAAATAGGCGCAAATAAACGTGAAAAGGAGGGAATGACCTTTTTGTTTGGTCATCACATTTGATTTCAGGTGATAAAGTAAGGCGCCTGGCACTTAAAATAGGCGCTAGGTAGGAAAGGTTCTTTTTTTTTTTTTGCTCTTCCCTATTTTTTTGATGGAAAATAGGCGCTCCGGCAATTGTAGCCTAGGGCGCCCTAAAGAGTTAATACGGCTCTGCACCCTGTATTTTGCAAACAATCAAATTCTTAACCAAGGCAAATGGGGTTTATTCGTTGTATTTTGCCGTAAGAAAATTATAGTACCAATCTATACACACCTTTTAGAGGAACCCGGGTGGCCTAAATAAAGCGTAAAGGGATGCGAAGTAAAAAGTTTAATCTAAAATATCTCAAAAATGGTTGCTTTTAGCGTTATTATATATTTTTTTGTGCAAAAAATATGAATGTATATTAGTATCCATTAAAATCAAAATATAGCGAGGCAAAAAAACTAATGACACTTTGGACAAAGTACTGCAGGTGGTTTCCCATACTTTTAACAGCAAAAATATGAGTAGCTTTTAATTTCTTACCTTTGTACCAAATGGGGTAAAAAATTCTTTGACACCCTGTATCTCGCAAACCATTAGCTTTCTGACTATTGCGTTAGATCGTTGAATTTTGGCCCAAGGAGTTTATGGTAACATTTTTTATAAACCTTTTAGAAACACCTTGTATATGAAAACATGAGCGCCGGCGGGATAACTTCCAGGTGGGTGCAAGGTTGAAAAAAGTATTAAAGAGTTAAGTGAAAAAAATATTGAAGAGCAAAAAAAAGAAAGAAAAAATCTTCTCTTTCCTTTTTGTCCTTTCCTTTTGCTTCTTTTCCAATAGCCAGGGGGTGCAAATTTAAAAATGCCTAAAGTCAATACTTTTTTGCCAAAACTTACAACGTTTCATACATTTTCAAAACCAGGGGTGCAAGTGCACCCCTTGCACCCCCGTCCCAGCGCCCATGTATGCCGACTTAATCTCGTTTGTTTTGATATCTTACCCTAGTAATATTTCATATTGTGTTATTTATTTAGAATGTGTCTTTTTCCAATACCGAAATGATTAAATAAACAATAAAGAATTTCGCAAATCGACGTTAAACACACATAATAAACTAGTACTGATAACGTTTTACTGATTTTTTATTAAATATATCTAAATATTACATATTTTATGAATTTAGGTATAAATTTAAAAAAATATATTTAATTTTTAACTGTTCTCTTTCCAAAATTCCATTCTTTTCTTGTAAAAGCCTTGAGTAATGTTAAATTTGGCACCTGTGTGATATGAACCAGTTACATTTAAAACAGTCATATCTTTGTTTTCAAATGAACCATCGTAGTTTAGTTGAAGAGGTTTCCACCTAATGTCTTTTAGGATAACATTTTCACTTGGATTTGGATCTCTAAAAAAGTAAGGTGATTGTTTACTTATAAAACACCAAGCCGATTTTAATTATTTTTGACATACAAGGGTTTTTGTGGCGCTGATTATGAATCTGAGATATCAAATATCAAACTTTAAATTTGAGATTTTAACCATATTCCCTCTTCTTTTTGCAAATAATTCTCTATTTAAAGCTAAATTGACACCCAATAATTGATTTCCACTGTTTAAAAACCTATTTTTTATAAGTAAAAAATGTATTACCAAAAATAATTAAAGTCTATTTCGTCCGTTTATTATTAGGCAGATGTATTACAGAAAAAAAAACTTAAAAGAAATTTATAGTTTATAATATTAACTGATTTTTAAGCTGGCTACAGACGGCATAGCAAGCTTTGACCAACGTTTCAGCAAGCGTTTACAAAAACGCTGGTCTACGCTTGAAACTCACTTACCGGCGATCGTACACACGACATGTTTTATCTTTGCCAATATTTTCGAGGCAAGTGAAGGCGAACGTATACAAGCAAGCCTTTATAAGTCATCATTTAAGACGCATTTTTCCTTTTTAATGTTTTAACTGTACATGTAACGCACATTTTATTCATAATCGCAGCCCATGCATCGGAAACCAAATTTATGTTTTTATGGGTAATATGTTGTGGATTCCAAAACACGGTTTTTTTTAAATAGAAACTAATCAATTTTAAAGATTTATTATATTATTCAATGTATGCACATTAAGAATTTTAATGAATACCATAAATTACCAAAATACATTAGAAATTGTCAATGAAATTAAGGTGAGCATTATATGTCGTGTGTACTGAGATCAAGCCCACTGGCGAGTTTCAACGGACTTATTGATGTGTGTTGAAAATACTGCTGCGCCACGTTCAAACGAATTATGGATGGTGGAGGGGAGGATTACCATCTTTTATGGCGGACAAGTAGAAAAAGTGGCCATCGGAATCTAGCAAATTGGGATGGCGCCACTGTAGCCAGTGGAGGGATTTTGGTATTTCTTTCCTTTTTTATTTTGTATCTATCCGTCCTTTTTTATTTTTTATCTCACTCTAATAATTCATGCTCATTGGTTAAAAAATATCCTCTGGCTACTGTGGCGCCACCTTAAGCTGCTCCTTTCGACGGACACTTTTTAAAACATTCAGATGGTTATCCTCCCCTCCACCATCCATAAAACGAATGGACATTTGCCATGTCATCTGTAGCTGGCTTTACAGAAAAAAAATGTTTTGTTTTTGACTTTAAGGCTTACGATAATATTTCGTATCAGAAAAAGCTTTTATAACGTTTATATGTACATTTATTCTTACCCGTATGTTGCAAAGTTTACCCATAAGCTAATCCATGTTTTACTTAAATTTTTATCAGCTACAGAGGTAAGTTGTTTTTTAAAAAGGTCTGGCATTTTAAACTGGAAAAGCAAGTCATCGGCGTGAGCAATACCTAAAATGTTTAATTTATTTACTAATACCCACTAAGAAATTACATTTTTTCACGACCGTTAAAAAAATGCTATTTTTTAATCGTTAACATGAAGATAAAATACTTCATTTTAGTACACTACATAAAGTGTTTTATTTCAATGCCTACTACAATAGACTTAAATATCAATTTATGCAACGTAACAGTAAACGAAACATCAACTGAACCAAACGGTGAAGTTACCTTTGATTTCATTATTATTTCTTTTAGTTCATGTGTCACTATTTTTAAAATTTGGCAGTTTGCAAATAAATTTAATAGAAATTATTTAAAATTTATAGTAATATTGAATTTGAATGACTAAGAAATTGAGAAGGAATTTATACTGTTTTAGTATTATTTCTACACAAAGTAAGTATATACAATTTTCTAAAATTAAATAATAAATGCATAGTTATAAAGAGAATAATTGTCCCCCAAAAATAAAGGAGGCTATGATTATTTGTTGCAATATAATGGCTGTGCAAAAGTTAAAATTAATAAGTTCAGATAAACAAAACATGGTAAATGGTATTTTGGGAAATTTTATACGGTCGTGAAAAATATAGTATGTAACACATGCATAAAGTGTCTTTTTTTACTTATGGGATTGCCTCACTCGCTTAATGGCTCCTGCTGTCAAACTTTCCATTCGTAACAAAAATATCACTTTATGCACTTGTTACATAAATTACTATTGTTTAAGTTATTGAATATGAATGAAATACAATATCACAGATTACATTGAGAATTTTAAGACCGTTAACATCTAGGACCATTTTTTATTATTAATATGTTTTTAACACGCTTTTTTATTAGCTTGGGTTGTAACTATCTATCTATCTATCTATCTATCTATCTATGTAACGGAATCTTTGAGCCTAATTTTTACCAACTTCCAGCGATTCAATTTCTTTGAAACTTTGCACACGTATCAAGGACCGATGACAATGCAATAATTTAAAAACAGTATCCCGTTATCCTGATTAGGACCGCCAGGATAAATAAATTTCTTTACAGATCCTCTGTGTCTCTTGACAAAATGGCGAAGGAATTTTTTAGTGAATAAACTGGAGCATTTATTTTTAAAAAAGGAATTGATATATCGAACTAAAAAATGAAAAATAAATAATAGTTTAAAAAAACTAAAAAACACGCTTTTATATGCAACCGAACTAAAAATTAGAAAATAATTTTTCATTACAAAGACTTTGTCACTTCAGAATAAAAGCGTGGAGTGCTTAATATATTAAATGTTATAAATATTCTATTTGCAAATATCTATGAGGAAAAAGTTATGAAAAATAGTAAAATGCACCCCACGCTTTTTACTCTGAAGTGACAAACTCTTTGTAATGAAAAATTATTTTCTAATTTTTAGTTCGGTTGCATATAAAAGCGTGTTTTTTTTTAGTTTTTTAAACTATTATTTATTTGCTTTATATTCAAATACTACTTATATTCACAACATTTTTATAATACTGTATATTCTTTAAACTAGCAAAAAGTGTTCTATTTCGTGCAAAAAAAGTTACACAAAATACAACACTTTTATTTTTCCTTCTATAGTTTCACGTGCAGAGGTGCACCAAACCACTCCCTTTTAATTATTTTATTATGCATGTTTTATTATGAGAAAAAATTAGTAATTTAAAGAGCTAATTCCGCTACGCTTATTAAGTAGATCAAGCGAGTTGCTAAATCAAGTACCTAAATTTGGGTAAGTGCATCATATAAACCCACTTTAATTTATTACTTGTGCAAGTAGATAAATAAAAAGACATAATTTTAGTTACTTGCTTTAGTAACTTGACACGTGTAAAGCCGGCATAACATACGTCCAAAAGTCTGGAAATGCTTTAATACCTCAAAAACTTTTGAATCAAATTGAACGAAATTCGGTGATTCAGGGTAAAACCATCTTCTGAATTTAATGTTTATATCGGCGATGTTGCTAGATCGTTAGTTACAGAGCAATAAAGTATTGTTTTTAATTTTAAATAATACCTATTATTTTATTTCATTATTAGATTCCCGCTGTTTTTTGCTATACAAGGATAATAAAAGTCCAGTTTTTCTTTAAGTATTATTAGTATAAAAAATGTTTAGTATATAATCGTTTACACCTTGTAAATTTTAAACCGGTTGCTTAACAGTTATGACATAAATCGAATTCCTAAATAAAATAAACAATACTCAATAATAACAAAATATAAAAGACGTAGAAGATAATAAACAGGAAAGTCCTACACTAAATCTTTAATTTTATTTAAACCGAAATTTTGATATTCAAAACTTCAACTGAACTAGATAGTTATTATGCCAAAACTGACGAGGCATTTGTTTAAAAGTTGCAATGAATAAACCGTAGGTAATACCTACGCAGTTTACACCTATTATTTCTACTAAATTAAACATCTTTTATGTTATTAATTCTTAAAATGCAAAAATTAAACTCCCATACCATTGTATAAATAAAAACAACTAAATTTAAAAAGTTTGAAATAATTTGCAATATTGCCGATATCAACACTGTTTTCAGAGTATGATTTTATCCTGAAATACCAAACTTCGTCCAGTTTGGTTTAAAATTATGAGATAATTAAGCGATTCCAGGCTTTTTGGAACACAATGTATAAAGAAAATTATAAAATCAAAAGTTTTTTTATCATTATCACATTGAAATAAATTATTTTATTTTATTTTAATTTATTAACAATAAATAACCCATATTTTTAGTGATTATAATTTTGGTATTTTCACTTTTTGTTTTTTAATGTTATAAATATTGTCATCAAAAAATAAAAACTTACTCCAATTTGGATTAAAAAGGATGTTACTGCTGTTGGCCACTAGACCTGTAAACGTATATTCACCAGAGTACTCAAAACTGTAGAAATATATAGAATTATGGCCATTTGCTACTTGTAGTGATACGGTTTGATACGTCGAATAAATAAAAAAGGAATCCGACCACATCTAAAATAGAAAATTTGGTTTAAATCTAATATACAGGGGGTAAACAGCTTATTTAAACTACTTTGTATTTCACTTTTCTATTCTTATACTTTTTACGTTATCAATGTATATTTGGTAAGTTCATTTGAGCAGCCGTTTTTGAGATATGGATTTTAAAAATTATTCACTTTTACTATGTCCAGGTATAATTAATGGCTCATTTAAATTATTAGTTAATAGTTATTTAGGATGTGTCGGAATAAGATGCTAATCCAGGGAGGCCGACTCGATGGGAGAGCCGGTAAGGCGATCGCATGTTTCTAAGGGCGACAAAATGATTCGCTTTAACAAAAAATTTCATTTTTCGTTTTGCGAAAAAACTTACTTTTTGCACAAAAATAAAAATTTAAACATTATTTATATTGGGAGAAAAACTTTTCCAGCGTACTTACAGATTTATTATTTCGTCAAGGCGCCCTTACTGGCAATATGTATACAGTCTTGTACTAGAAAGTGCTGCATGTAAAGTACAATGTATAAAGTATGTGCTTTACATCTTGCCTGTTACGCTGCGCCGCGGTGCCTTTTTGAGAACCACTAATTTAACCAATTATCTACGAGTATATCGTTAATAAATACCTACCTATATATTATGTTTTTTTTTAACATTACAATAAACTAAAAACCATTAGCCCTGTTACACTTAAGCTTATAAAAAGGCGTCATCGTTAGGGCAGAAAGGACTAATGTTTTCTCTGTACATTTTTATTCTAAAATTTTAAATACCGATTAAGCTATACCTTTGAGACGAGTGAATCAAAACAAATTTATTTAAAGTTAAGTGATTTGTTTTTTAAAAAACGCTTTACTACGTCAATCTTTCATATATACAGAGTGCTCCAAAAATAAGCAACATACATCATCTTTATTTTTTTTTATTTAAATACAGAGGGATCACGACACTCGATTCGAACAAATCGAGTAAGTCGATGCGCATTTCCAAAACTCAGCCACGACACTCTATCGAGTTTACCTTCGGTAACAGACCTAAAAACGAAAGTTGCTGAAGGTAAACTCGACTGAACTTTCTGGCTGAATTATAGTGACCTAGGGCTGAACCCACGGTGATGCACATCGACCCGCTCTGCTCAATCGAATCGATTGTCATGACCCCCTTGCTGATTTCGCAATAAATTCTAACTATGTTTTATATACCATATCCTATACCTAAAGTTAACATTTGCCTAAAAATTTACCATCGGTTTCTTCCAAAATTTCTAAAAATATGTTAAAATGGAATAGTTTTTTAAATTTTTTGAAAAAAGGTTAATTACATTCGTTTTGTTTTCTAAGGTTAAGTCAAGTTTACAAATAGGAATCGCCCATAACTATACTTATTTCTTATCATACAGTTTCAAATTCTGCTTCGAATTCCATCTACTTTTTATGTACCATCCTATACATTAAATCAACATTTATCAAAAAATTTGCTATTGAACGTAAATGAAGAGCAAAAAAACTAATTGTTTTTGCTTATTTTTTGACACTTTTAGATATACAAGTTATTCATAAAAAAATGCTGCCATATATAAACATCAACGTATTCCACGGCGACCATGACGACCATTTTTTCAAAGAAACTTCTGAATTTTAAAGAAATTTGTTCCAGTTTATGTGTCTTTACAAATAATAAGTTTATTAATAACTGTTTCTTTAGGGATAGCACATTACTTAAGTAATATCGTAAGATTTTGATTCAAAAACTAATTTGGTGGTTTTGACTTCTTTTTGTGTCACTTTGTATATATGAATTTTTCAGGAGAACTGCATTTACAAACAAATATCGAAGTGTCTGACCATTTTGCAAAAAATACATCCTTTTAAATGCAGGTGTTCCAATGTCCATGTCTTTACACGTTTAAAAAAATAAATGGTAAATTTATTGGATCATTGTTAACTTACTAGACATGCTACACATAGTTATAATTTTATACCCAATTAAAAAATGTAAGAAAAAAGGCATTATTGTTAAAAATATAAAGTTGAGAGCAGTGGCGACGCCAGCTTTTTGATTTGGGTGGCCAAGAAAGGCCGAAAAAAACCACCTTATCGACAAAAACCTTACATTCCATTCCTGTTTCCACAAAATGTCCCATAATAATATTAAGGAGCAAAAAGAAAGGGTCTCGCTAAATTTTTGTTTTTGTTTTTCTATTTCTCTTGTGGCCTGCCGTTTTTCAGGGTGGCCCGGGCCACTCCTGCCCCTTCACCCCTTCCCCTAGGTTGTGAGACTTAGCTTACTCTTGGACCGCCTTTTATGAATAAATTTACCAGCAAAAAAAAAAACCGCAGCTAAAAATTAAGATTACTGTGTTCAATTGTTTTTCCCAAAAAACAAATCGCTAACTTTAAAATGAATTTGTTCCAACACACGCGTCCCCTCTGTATGTATAAAACACACTCCTTGAGCATAAAAAGTTTTTAGTTCTTCAAAATTACTAAAGCAATATTTATCATCCTGTTATATACAAGAAAAAGTTTTAAGCTTACTTTAAAATAAAATGTTTGACTTAAAACCAGCTCCATAACAGCCCATTTAAATTAAAAGTTGAACATTTATATACATCATGTAAAATATTACAATTAAGTACTGGTTATATTAAGATTATCTCGATATCTTAGCTTAGGGCGGCAAAATCGTAGCCGCCTCAGGCGCAACATTTTTTCGGGCTGGCCCTTTGCTGACCTGTAAAAGTGTAAATCTTTAATATTAATCAATTTAAAAAAAAAACCACTTATATACACCTATGTCCTTAATTTTCTTACATTAGGATATATGGTGGAGAAAGTTTCTTTTTATAAACTTTGCCACCCTGTACCTCAAAAGATTAATCATTTAGGACATTTGTTTCGAAAAACTTTCTTGTTAAGATTGCCCAACAGTCACACTTTTTAAAATCAGATTCTTATTTTGTGGACCCGGCCTTAGGAAAAGTTTTTTTTTTAAATCCAGATATCTCAAAAATGGTTGCTTAACTTAACTTTTAGAGTAGAATTCAGCTGAAAAGACCTCACAGGCGTCATACAAATAGACGGCAGATAACTATTTATTTCTAATCGCGTCGTTTAAATAGTGTACGAGCAACAAAAAGAGGAATTATTTAAAAGTGAGATAGAACTGATTACCGCTTGAATTTTGTTTAGCTGAATCGGTATACATTTTTAGGAAAAATGCGATCTTTAAATAGAACACCCTGTATATTTCTTAAGATCTAAATTCTACAAGTCATTTCCAACATAAAATTCTTTGTGAATTCTTAACTTACTCTTTTTAGTTTTAGAAAAACGGCGTTTGAAAAGGTCCGAACAGCCGCACAATAAACACCTTCATGGATTTTGTGCCTTCGCTGGACCTGGATAGGTTTTATTTCAGGAATAACATGTCAAATTTAAATCTTTAAGCTTGCAGGAAAGATTGTAAATAGAGGTAATCCCATTGATTATTTACAGAATGTGCAGTTGTCAGAATCATTCTATTTGAGTCCCACTAATTTGGAGGAAATTAAGGATGTAATATTTGAAATAAAGAACAAAAATGCAGCGAGGTGGGACGGAGTTTCAGTGAGAGTTTTTCAACATATACCAGAACCTGCTCTCGATGCATTGGTGAATGCTATTAATAACTCGTTTGTGAATGGTACTTTTCCCCAATCACTCAAAATGTCTATTGTTACGCCTATACCAAAGAGTGATGACATTGAAGCTCCTTCAGAATCCAGGCCTATATTTCAGACCCCCACTCTTTCCCAGGTAATTTAGAAACTAGTTAAAAAAAAGAATGATATTATCAAAAGAAATTTAATTTTAAATATTTGTCAATTTGCTTTTCAACAAGACAAAAGTACAGCTGATGCTATATTCTCATTCTTGGAGAGGTTATACTTTGAGATAAATGAGGGAGAGGCAGCTGCGGCGGTGTTCTGCGATCTGTCAAAAGCTTTTGACTGCGTTGACCATGGAATACTGCTGCAGAAACTGGAAAGGTATGGTTTTAGGGGTGTAGCTCTTTCGATCATATTTAACTGGTCGGGCCCAAAAGGTCCAAATTCAGGGGTCTCAGTCTAGTGAAATGGGGATTCAGTGTGGGGATCCGCAGGGTTCCGTTTTGGGTCTTATATTGTTTTTATTGTATATTAATGATGTGACATCACTTAATATTATTGGTGATTTTACATTATTTGCTGATGATACTACGATATTGTGGCACAGCAGAAGCTCTGCCGATTTACACTCTCAGATTTTGTTAAATATTTCTGTAATAAAAAATGGTGTGATGCGAACTGTCTTTCTTTTAATGTTACACTTTAAATGTTCTTTGGAGGATATCAGTGTTGATAAATCTTAAATAAGTCGAATACACGATTTTTGGGCGTTACAATAGATGACAAATTATCATTTAAAAGTCATATCCTCAGACTATGTAGTAAGATAGCTAGTGGTTGGTATGCCTTGAGAGTGGCATCTCGTGAGCTAGACTTGAGTATAGTGAGAACCATGTATTTTGCGCTAGTGGAATCACATTTGAGGTATGGTGTATCCTTTTGGGGTAATTCGAGTCAATATTTATTGACTTCGGTATTCAGACTTCAGAAGCGTGCACTAAAATATAGGTGTAAGGCAAAAATCAGAGATTCCTGCAAACCCTTATTTATATCACATAAGATTTTAACACTTACTGGTCTTTATATTCTTAAAACTCTCTGTCTTATGTACAAAAAGTATGAACACACTGAAATTATAGGTAACTGTTACAACACCAGGTAAACAGGAAATTTACCATCGCCGATACCTCATTCGGCTCAAATTAAAAATTCAATATTTTATAACACTAGAAAGATATTTAACCATTTGCCTGGTGAAGTAAGGTTAATACGACCATATTAAAAATTTAGGAGAGCAGTTAAGTTTTTGTTGCTACCAAGGGCCTACTATTAATTGACAGAGTATTTTAATGACAGTTTTTAATGTTTTTATATGATATACTTAATTTTGTGCTTGTTTGCCATTTTAATTAATATCGTTTTTAAACTTTTTTTATATTTTGTAATTCCATTTCTGTGATAATGGTTTATAGTAAACGGTCTTATAACTGAATGTCTGATCCTAGTTATATTGCAATTTTAGTTTATATGATTTTATTCATATATATTTTATATTATTTTGTAAATTGTATAGTGTTTATTTTAAATTGTTGTTTGTTTATAAGTTTTTTTATGAAGTTGTTTGTTTTTATTAATATTATTATTATTATTTTACTCAAAATGACGTACTGATTTTAAGCTTTTAAATACCTACTAGAAATTAGATTCTATTGATTAAAGCTTTGTTAACAAGAATTTTTTCTTAACAACAATAAAGCGTATTTTGACTTTGACTTTTGACTTTAAAAATATATAGTGAGTTCCGGTTAAACATGAAGCGTAGTATTATAGTGGCCAACAAAACCAAATGAGCAATATTCAATGTTAGCCCGGTGCACCCAACTGCTAGAGATAAAAATAAAAAAAATACTTACATCTACAAATCCCTGTTCCCACTCTTCGTCATTATTAACATAATTTTTTCCACCAAAATATTGTTTGGAAACATTTTGATACACTGAATCATTAAAGGACAAAAATGTTTTAATAATGTTGTCAAAACTTTTATTGAAATCATTTCTTATCTGTTCAGGTCCCAAAAGGCCTAAAAATATTTAAAAAAAATATATTAAAATAAAATAATGATGATAAACACCGTTTGTTTTTTTAATTAAACCGACATTAAAACAACAGAATTTGAAAAATTAAATAAAACTCACTAAAAGTTAAAAGTAATAAATAAAAAAAATGTATTACATTTGCTTTTAAAGTGTAAAAAGATTTTGCTTATTTAGTTGATAATATTTAGTAGTTTAGCTCATATATTATATTATCCGACCAAATTTTTATTTTTTGTCTATTTATTGTTTTTATTTTTAAGCGTATTTTATTTATTTTTTATTTTTTGAAGTCGGTTTATTTTTGCTTTTAGTTTATTTTTTGCTTTCTAATTTATATTTATTACTATTAAATCGGTAAACATGTTAATACCGCTCTCAGAGACCACAGTAAAAAGCACAGGGACTGGTAATTTAATTGGTTTAAAACGTTACAAACGATCATGCAAAACTATCACAATGGAGGAAAGGCATAGTTTGTTCTGGTTCGTTAAATATATTTTTTAATTTTTTAATAAAGCAAATTAAAAAAAAATTTAACCAGAACTAATCGTGGCCCACCCCTGTCAATTAATTAAATTATATGTCCCTGTGCTTTTTACTGTAATCTCTTTTCAGTTCGTTAAAAAGAATAAATTATACTCCAAAGTTGTCGATTCTGAATGCACCCTGGATGTTTGAGCATATATCAACCTAGCGCCAGCTTTACCGCACAAAACAACGTACGGCGGACAAAAAACAATAGGTCTTGTACATTTCTCTTACGATCATGTCTTCGTTTTTTTATGGGACCACCGCAGAAGTGGTGAAATGGGATAAAAATTCCAGTTTGTACCTACTGTCAAATTGTATACTTTTCTATTTTTTGTTTGGGTTTGATCAATATTCTGATTATTTAAAAATATATTTTCAAATAAATTAAAAATATGCTTAGATAGATAAAACGGGGTACTATACAGATAACAATATAGGATTTTTATTATTGCCTCATTTTGTATTACACCAGTTTGCGTTGGTAAATTTGGTTAAATTTTTACAATAAGCTAAGAACTAGAGATGGCTTTACAGTTAAAGAGGGAATTAAAAAAGTTATCTTGCTCTTAAATAAATTAAATTTTCAAGTATGGAAACACACAAAGCCTGCTGCGGTGAAACCAAAATTTTTTTGCCCTTAAAGTTATTTCTACAGAATGGTGCCTGTAATGGACCTGTGAAATGAATCAAAAATTAAACCGGCGAAGGGTACAATTAAATTATTGAGATTTAACTAAGATTTAACTTAACTTACCTTAGTTTAAAAGTTAATATTAACTGAGATACAGAATGTCAAAATTGAAAACATATTTTTAAATTATTTTAATAATATTAATTACGTTTTTAAATATTGTAATTAAACTCAATATCTAGAGGTTTTTGACAAGACCTATTTATATCTAATGTTAATTTTTAGGTGTTAACTAGAAGTCGCAACCTACACCACTTTGAAATACTCCAAAACCTCACAACTTTTTGTACTTAGCTGTATATATCATTTAAGTAAAATAATAAACTCTCCTATGCTTTACACAAAAAGGTATACTTTGTAAGAATTGCTTTAACCAATCGTTTTCTAGATATTCGTGTTTAAGATATTTGGTGCAAACCGAAATATGCTTTTAAAAACCCCATATTAGCCATAACTACAACTGCCTCTTCATGAACGAATGATTTAATCCATATATTTTTTGGTTGCACCAAACCACTTGAATGCAAATATCTTTAAAAGGTAGTTCAAAGCCATTCTTACAAAGAACACCTTTTGAGTAGAAAGCATAGGATAATTCTACTGATATATTTAGATGCTACTTAAAGAGTAGCACAAACAGAGGGAATAGAGAAATTTAAAGTAGTCTTTGTGACGTTCTCTACCTAACACCTAAAAATTGACATAAGAATTGAATAGCTCATGTCAGAAAAATACCGAGTTTTATTACAATATTTAAAATGTATCAAATATTATTAAAATATTTTAAAAAAATATTATTTTATCCTTAACAACCTGTATTTTAGTTAATATCAACTTTTGTGCTGGGATAAGTTTTGTTAAATAGCAATATTTCAACTTCACAATCCTCCAGTTAAATTATTGGCCCATTACTTAGAGACAACGCTGTAAGTTATAATAAAAATAAACAGATGGTGATACTAAGAGAATTTTGGACTTCCATTGTCTTTATTTTACAGGTAAAATATTTAGTGACGAAGCAATCCTTAACGCCGAAATGGATAACAACATCAAGACTGATCTATTTCAGAATGCTGTCACCGAATAATCCATAAATAAAATTATTAAGAAATGTAATGTGGAACTAATAGTGCGACCACACCACGACACCTCGTGGAGAGTTGTACATTGGTAAAATAAAACGCTCCCTAAATGTAAGAATTATTATTAAGTCTGGAATCGCTGACCATGTTTGATCTAAAGAACATGTTATTAAATGAAAGTGGGTAAGTGGTAAAAAGCAGACCAACTAAGACAACCAAAATATTTTTAGTGAACCAAGTATAGAAGATACACCATTATTTAGAAACCATTCTTTATGAATGGTTTCTAAATAGCATGGTCCTTTATTTTAGTTAGCTTAAGATGTCTTTCTGATCCTTTTTTAGTTAGGTTCGGTTTATTAGTGCCCAGCTAACTAATAGCTATAAATGTCAAATGACCTATTTATATTGAACACCCATTGGTGTTACCATAGAAATTAACTACTAGTTAAAATAGGCTGAGAACTGGTAAACTGGGCCTTAGTCAAAACTATTTTAGCTCTTAGCTAACTTTAAGTCACAGATGACTATGGAAACCTTATGTATATTTGTCATGTTTTCTTGTCAGGGATAACTAAAGCCAAACTTTGTTGACTGAGGCCCTGTTTATCAGTGCTTAGCTAACTTTAACTAATAGGTTATAATTTCTATGGTAATACTAATCAGTATTCACCATAATGAGATTATTGACATCTATATAACTATTAGTTAACACTTAGCTGAGCACTCATAAACAATATTTCAAATTTTTTTAAACTATACTTTTAGAGAGAGTTTTAAATTTAAATATCATATTTATAGAATATGTATATTATATCTAAATGTTGTCACATCTTTTTAGATATGTGATAGTGACTTAAAGATACTAAATGTTAATTCTAAGTTTCCTGAAGTTCTCACAATTCTAACATATGGCATGAGTCTGCAGTATCTGCAATTATGATGGCGTCCTAGGTAAACAACATCACGCTTTATCACACCCAACTTTGTCACGGCCTAATAGTCTACCATACTATATAAACTTAGTAGGTTTGGGAAATTAGTAATAGTTTACACAAAGACGAACCTAGATAGGACTGCCCGAAACGTTATGTGAATAGTTAAAATAAAGACAACGGAGGTCCAAAATTCTTTCATATTTTATACATAAACGACAACAGGGGTCTTATATGATCCCATTAAAGAATTGTTGGTATTTTAAAGTTCACTTAGAAAAAAATCTATCTAATTTTTTTGTTGGTTGTTTTGTAGTTAAACCAATAATTTTGTATAGATAATTTTTTTGCAGATTTTCTTTAAATTCTTATAATTATTCTTCAAACCATTACTTGATACGGTAAAGCATTAAGTCTTTCAATTTTGTTTTATTATTTCTACCTTTGTTTAAGTAACAATTTTATGCGGCATGTAGGCAAAATAGAATTTTCAAGTTTTCTACCCAGCTTTTGTCTCTTTAGGCTTAGGAAGATGCAAAAATTTTTTCTCCGTTCATGTATATTTAAAAATGTTTAGAGTGCCATCTGTAACCTCTGCCTCCATAAATCACTTTTTTGTAGATGCGCTAAAGGTACTTCATCAACACGATTCATTTTTAGTTGGCTCATACACTATTTTGACTGCGACATACGTAATTTGTTGTGGTAATAGTAACAGCCAAGCTACAAAGGTAGGTAGTTTTTCTTTTATCTTTGGACAAACCACGAAGGCTAAAAGCCTAAATACTAACGTACCGTAGGTGTCTTAAGCGAGGCAAGAGGGAGCTTGTTGACACGGGACTTAAATACTTGAAGATTTGGGGGAAGGAAAGACCTCCGCGGACAGCAGGTTCCACAACCTAGAAACTCTAGAGATAAAAGAACGAACAAAGTGGGAAGTTCGGGGCCTGTCCAGTTGGACCGTATAGGGATGCATACGCGCGGAACCACGAGTTTCTCTATTGGGAACCGTAAGTGGAGGAACTATACTGGACAATTCTTCAGAGCAGAAGCCATGAAAGTATCTATAAAAAAACGATAAATCCCCCACAGCCCGACGATGTGAAAGAGAGGGAAGCCTTTCTGTAAGTGAAGGATCATTAATGAGACAAATAGCTCTTCTTTGAATAGAATCAAGAATGCTTAGGGTTGTGGGGGACGCCATGCCCCAGATATGAGAACAATATTTCAAGGGAGGTCGGATTTGGGACACATATAAAGTGTATAAATTAGAAGGAGAAAAATACTTTTTGGCTCGAAAGAGAAATCCAAGCTTTTTTGAAGCTGCCGTGGCTATAGATACAATGTAATTATGCCAGTTAAGGTTACTTTCAAATGTGACGCCCACAAGATTAAAGGTGTCTTTGCTCTGTAAAACTTGGCCGCTCATAAGTGGAGGATGAGTATTTGATGACTCTTTTCGCGACAAGGAACATGATTGTGTTTTGGATGCATTAAAATGGACGAGATTTTTAGCGCCCCAATCCAATATTAAATTAAGATCCTGCGAAAGAGATATCTGCATCGCTCTGCGTTTGTTTTCCAAGTCAGTTTTAGTAATGGGTTTAGGAACCTGAAAACTGGAGTGAAGGGTACTATCGTCGGCGAAACTATGAATGGAATTAGTTGTGGACGAGAGAAGGTCGTTGATGTGAAGAAGAAACAATGTTGGTGCCAGAACTGAGCCCTGAGGGACTCCAGCATTAACTTGGTGAAAGCTTGAAGAATGGCCGTCCACAATAACTGATATACGACGATCAGATAGATAACCAGAGAGCCAAGTACAGAGTTTAGTTGAAAGACCATAGGAGGGAAGTTTATTAAGAAGTGCGGCATGCCAGACCTGGTCAAAAGCTTTGGATATATCAAGAGCAACGATCTGGGACTCACCTAGAAACTCAAGAGACTTATTCCAGCAGTGTGATACGAAGGAAAGAAGATCTGCTGTAGATCTTTTGTGGCGAAATCCATACTGTCTGTCATGCAGAATTTTGTGTTTTTCTAAGTACTTAAGAATTGGTGAATAAATTAGTTTTTCCATTACTTTACAAAGAACTGAGAATTGAAATTGGTCTATAGTTAGATGGAAGAGATTTAGATCCTTTCTTGGGAATAGGTTGAACACGTGCAGCTTTCCAGCTTTCCGGAAAGATACCTGTGTTGTAAGAAATTCGAAAGAGCCGAGTTAAGAGTGGTGCAAGTTCTGGAGCAGATTTTTTTAAAACGATTGCTGGTATGCCATCCAGCCCAGATGATTTCTTGGTGTTAAGGGAAGAAAGGATACGCTGAATGTGTTTTACCTTAAAAATAATATCGGGCATTTTATGAGGAATTGGGGTAACCTCTGGAATTGGATGATTTACGGGAGGGTCAAGGGTTGAATTGGCAGCAAATTGTTTAGCAAATAATTCTGCCTTTCCTTTAGCGGTAGAAACGATTTCATCTTCCAAAGCTAGTGGCGGAAAAGAACTGGTACAAAAATTCCTACTTATGTTTTTCGCAAAGGACCAGAAAGATTTGCTGCCATTTGAGCAAGAAAAAACTTTGTTTTTAATACGATTGTCGAATGAGTCTTTGGCTTCAGAAATTGTTTGATTGTAGAGAAACTACTATGCTTCAATGCTGGCCTGTCGGTTTTCTGGACTAGGATCCTGTAGAAACTTTTTGTGAGCATGAACTTTTAAAATTCTAGCTTTATCACAAGATTTGGAAAACCAGGGTTTGTTATTGGATTGTTTGGGGTTCTTGATGGTGTGTGGAACATAGGTTTCAATGCCCAATTGAATTGATTCCGTCAGTTGATTGCAAATTTCAGAAGGATCACCAGAAGAAAAGCAGATGGAATTCCAGGGGTAAGTGGCGAAGAGGTCCCTCAGGCCATCCCAGTCGGCTGAGTTGGTATAGCAGCAATATTATAAAACAACTTTTATAAGAAATGTGTATAAAATAATAATCGATGGGGTCACAGGCGACTCCGTGTTGTCGTTTAAGGGTTAAATTTATTTTCGTATGATATAGACTACGTAATTTATTAAGAAAGTAACTTAGAATTTCTAAAAATTTAATTTAATTAATTTTTGTTTATTTATCTCCTTACCTGACGCAACAAGTAGCCCTTCATTTTTTACATTTCCTACAATCCATGGAACTTTTGAAATTCGCCAGCTCTTATATATTCCACGGGAGTTTTAGTTAAAAATGGATTTGGATTTCTTTCGGTCTTATTTTCAGTAACCAGTAGAAATGTGGAAAAAGGATAATTATAAAAAAACTAAAATAAGAAAATAAATTAATATTATTTTTACGAGCACAGTTAGAGATTCCGGACTTAAAATCGTCGGTGTAAAGGTAAAATTAACGAAGTAACAATTTTATGTTTTGGAGATATTAGCAATTTTATATAAAATTTGCAAAAAAAAGAAAAGCCTTTGCTATCAGGTTTTATATTGCTATTAAAAGTAATGGATTTTATATAGAAATACTTCTCATTTTTACAAAAAAAATATATCCAAAAGAACTTTAGAAATAACAGTTTTCGTACTTAGTGAATTTTACCTCTTATGTAACCTAATAATTTTACCATAGTGTACATACGTATAGTAATATAACTGCACATAAAAACACTAGAGAAAATTGTTAGCTTACTAAACTTAAAACCAAATTAATGGTTTGACTTAATACACCACCGATTAATATCCTGTCTTAACTTTTGTACCCACGGAATATTATTTATTTACGTTTTAAGTTACTAAGAGAGTTTTACCGTTACCACAAAAGTTTTTCTTGCACTAAGTCAAACCTCGCAGTTTTGAGTTGTTTATATGAGAGACCTATTACCTTGCGGTAACTGGGTATGCTCAACTAATTTTTGAGAAAAATGTTACTTAGTGAATTTTACCTTTATACGACGAAATGTTCTGTATTCGCGTTCAAATTAAGGAGTAACGACGTGCAATTTGGTCAAACAGCTAATAAAAATAATTATCTAGATTAAATTTGGCGAAAAATACGCAGTGTCGTTCCAGCGCGCGTATTAATGGGACAAAGTGTAGTGTGATGTGGTATTTTCTCCTAGATATAAGGGTAAATAGAAAAGTAAGAAGGTTTTTTGTTCCTCATTTTTTTAGAAAAAGACAAAGAAATCAAATTATAGTTTATGTCCCAGTCCTAATGATACAGCAGGACGGGCGCAAAGTAACGTAAAACTAAAGTTTTTAACTAGAGACCTTCTTTTTCCTTTAATATTTTCAGTCAGGGCGACATTAAAAATTTGCAAGTGTCCAAGGGCGCACTATGTACAATGCAGTAGGTCCGAAAAACAAATATTATTTTTGAAGCAAATTTCTTAGGTATCAGTTGAAAGGTGAAGTCTTGTAGAATACAGAAAAAATATACCTTATTTTAACTCTAAAACTTGAAATAATGTATTAAAAAATAACAGTAATTCAGTCTAATAGGCTTTTTTCTTACTTTCGGTTTTTAATTTATCTTGATATATTATTTTAGTTTACATAAATCTTATTTGGTAAAGGGGTGATTTAATTATAGATTTTTAAAAATGGGTGGGTTAATTCTGCAATAATTAAAAATAACTACAACTATTTTTAAAGCATTATTTCGAGTTTTAAAGTCAAGATTGAGTTTTTCTTACATTTTTCATGTATTTTACATTACTTCACCTTTTAAATAATAACCGAGAAATGTTTCTACAACCTTTTGTTTAAAAGTTATTTTCCGGACGATTTTCTATTGCATCGTACATAGTGGGGCGTCTCTACCAATAGGTTTGGGAAGCGTTTTATGAGTTCCTACTACGCTACAACACCCTACCGTGCTGAAATGCAGGAGGATTTAATGAAAGTTTTTATTTTAGAACTCTGTAAAAATACTAATACGCGCCTGCACAAATATCGCGTAGGAATTCATAAAGTATAACGCAGCCCTATAATTGCTACGCATGTAATCTGGGATGTTTTAAGTACAAGCAAATTTGTTTTAATATTTGGAATTCATACTGCATGTCAACAGGAGACGCTTCGCCCCCGCCTTGAATCTTTTTACTTTACCGCCTTATTGCATTTAATTAAATCATACGGTTGATTTCTTTTAGTTTTATGTGAATTTTAAACGGTTTATAACCTAAAAGTAGTGCGTCAATGTTTGTTTTGTAAATAAAAAGTTTACAATATGACTTTTTTATTTAATTTTTCTTTTGAAAGGGCACCAAGCTGTGAGTTTGATATCCCTATCTGTCATTTCCTGTCTAAAATTTGGTCTATGTTGTCTCACTAAAGTCCTTAAATTTTCATGAAAAAATACCAAACAATTCAAAAGTTGGGAGATAAGGTCCTGAATTTAGACAAGCACAGTATAATGTTTTGTCAGATTCTTTGGCTTTGCTAACATTATTTTGTAATACCTCGTATCAAATTTAAATTAAAAGTTAAAATATTTATTAGCTTAAAAAATAATAAGTATAATTAATATTTGCTGTATAACCATAGCCAAAAGACAAAACAATTAAAAAAATAATAGCTTAATAGCTAGCTAATAAAAATGTACAATTAGAGAACTAAAAGTTTAATTTTAATATTTTTAAAAATCAACCAAAATGTAATAACAAAATTTCTAAAAATAACTTATAAACTATGACTTTTTCTAAAACTGGTTATGTATTAATTATCTCACTGTATTTGAGCTGTTTGATTCACTTTGAATGGTTGGTAATGCTTTTGGGCACAGACCTTTTGTTACCAGGTTAAATTTCATTCGTCATAAAATTATGCGTTTGCATGCTTTTAAATTTCTTCCAAACTTTAGCACAAAATTTACGTATAGTTTAGAGTGGTAAAGGGAGGTGATACTGTTCGTATTTGCTACTGAGTTTCAACTTCCATGAAGGCGCTGTCACGCAGTAGGAATTTACAAACCGCTTATGCATTTGCATGCTTTTAAATTCCTCCCTGACTGCAGCACCAAACTCACGTAGGGTTTAAAGAGGTAAATAAAGGTGATACTGTTCGTATTTGCTACTGCATTTCAACTCCATGAAGGTGCTGACACGCAGTAGGAATTCATAAATCGCGTTTGGAAACCCTTGTTAAAAATCATAAAAGTTATTTAAAAAATAGAAAATTAACTGCAACAACAGGAAACAAGACTTAATTAGGAATTGTCATTATGCACTAAATTTGCAATTGTAACGTTGCCAAGTCGCTTAATTTTAATTTTTAATACCATTGATATTTCATTTGTATACATTCCACAATTAGTCTAGGTGTATTAGGCTTTCTTATGTTAACAAATGAATTAAAAGTATGTCTTTATTAATATGATAAGAAATGTTAATACATCTATTTAATTTTAAGTACCTTTACGCTAAAACAGCTAAAAAATGGATTATAAGGCAAAAATTATTATTCGGGGGTAATATCCCTAGTGCATTTATTTTTTCCGGAAAATTTCAGAAAAACGAAATTCTAAGTAATTTGTTTTAACAAGTAGCATGAGCGAGTTGTTTTAAAAATCCAAGTCACAGACGAGGATGTTTTTACTTTCGCGAATGCTATTTGTTAAAACCGATTACCTTTAAACGAGTATTCCAATTTTTCTACAGGAAAAATTAATAAATATTTTATTTTATTACAACATTTTTTTTTATTAAAACAATAAGAATATTAATTAATAAGAACAAATATAACTTGCAACTTATATAACTTGCATGAAATTTTTTTATATTTTTTCCGGAGAAACTGCTGACAGCTAAGTTGACAGTTGACAAGTTGACAGAAGTAATTTTTCCACTTAAAATTTATATTTGACATACCAATTCTTGATGGCGACTGTTTAAAATTAAAGGAAGAAAATAATCGTCGATATTAAATTTTATATCTATTTGACCGAAATAATAGACCTATATTTGTAGGACACCTTCCGTCCTATCTGTTCGTTTGTAGAATCAAACGGTCAGTGTCTGTCTTTTTCTACTAGCTCTATTAAAAACAAGATGGGAGACCAATCGAGGAGTGGACTACTTCACTAATGTGAACTATTTTTTGCCACGTTCGTAATTTTGTGATACAGGGCAAGACTAACAAATTGCAATTGTGCGAGAATTTAAATTTTAAAGAAAAATTTTGGCTCCAAGAAATTTCATTATCTTCTCATTAGATATTGTTATTCTTACTATACTGGTTAAGCAAACAGGTATTGGAATATTGCCAAGTAAAGCAACAAAAAGGATGTAAGTTCCAATCCAATCAGAAATGTTTACATGCGGGTATTCACGTTAGATTGTCTCTTTACCTCCAATGACTATGTGTTATGTTATTTGGCTCATTCTGTAAATTCTTTTAATAAGTATAAATAATAATAATAATAATAAAGCTGGTCTCTACCTAAAACATATTTGAGTTTGGATAATCACGTTAATCACTTCGAGAAAATAACTATCTAATCTAAGTACAAAGAAAGCATTAATATTGTTAAGTTAAAAAAGTATGTTTAATTGACTAAATCTATTTTTATGCTTGTGCTAAATAGATATTTTCTAGAATATCATTTACAAATAAGAAGAGTATATTATTTTCGTTATACAGGGTGGCCCACCATATTCGACACGGTCTGTAGCTGGATAACCATGGGGTTTTAAAAAAAGTAAATACTGGAACCTATACAGGTCGGATAAGACCACAGTATAAAATTATTTTAGTCTATACAGGGTGTCTCAAAAAAGTGTGACGTATCAAAGTTATATTTTTTAAAATGGAACACCCTATATTTTATGACGGTTTTAGATTCTACTTTAAAAAATAACTCCAGTTTATTAATAGTACTAAGTGACTAGTTTTATTCGTTTTTGTGATATTTAATTTTTTTGAAAAATGCAGAGGTAAAATTAAATTGATTTTACTTTAACACTTTTAACACTTTAAACTTTAAAATGTGTAACAAGATTAGAAAAAGTCTGCCATATCATACGTAGGACAAATCAAGATCAAATATTGTACAGGGTGATCAAAAAATAATTTCAATTTTTCAGAAAATCAAATAGCCATATCTCTTTTATTTTAAATGGAACAACCTGTATTTTTTTACGTCACATGATGACAAATAAAATACTCTTTCAAATGTGACGCCTACGAGATTGAAAGTGTCTTTGCTCTGTAAAACTTGAGCGCTCATAAGTAGAGAATGAGTATTTGATGACTCTTTTCGCCACAAGGAACATGATTGTGTTTTGGATGCATTAAAATGGACGAGATTTTTGGCGCCCCAATCCAATATTAAATTAAGAATCTGCATCGCTCTGCGTTTATTTTCCAAGTCAGGTTTAGTGATGGGTTTAGGAACCTGAAAACTGGAATGAAGGGTACTATCGTCGGCGCAACTATGAATGGAATTAGTTGTGGAGAGAAGTCGTTGATGTGAAGAAGAAACAATATTGGTGCCAGAACTGAGCTCTGAGGCACTCCAGCATTAACTTGGTGAAAGCTTGAAGAATGGCCGTCCACAATAACTGATATACGTCGATCAGATAGATAACTAGAGAGCCAAGTACAGAGTTTAGTTGAAAGACCATAGGAGGGTTAGTTTATTAAGAAGTGCGGCATGCCAGACCTGGTCAAAAGCTTTAGATATATCAAGAGCAACGATCTGGGACTCACCTAGAAACTCAAGAGACTTATTCCAACAGTGTGATACGAAGGAAAGAAGATCTGCTGTAGATCTTTTGTGGCGAAATCCATACTGCCTGTCATGCAAAATTTTGTGTTTTTCTAAGTACTTAAGAATTTGTGAATTAATTAATTTTTCCATTACTTTACAAAGAACTGAGAGAATTGAAATTGGTCTATAGTTAGATGGAAGGGATTTAAATCCTTTCTTGGGAATAGGTTAAACACGTGCAGCTTTCCAGCTCTCCGGAAAGATTCCTGTGTCGTAAGAAATTCGAAAGAGCCAAGTTAAGATTAGTGCAAGTTCTGGAGCACATTTTTTTAAAACGCCTAAGATAATTTCTTTGTAAATTACGTGTCCTTAGGAGCGTAACTATGATTTTTAAATTGCTATATCCAAAAACTGAGGACATGGGATCCATACCAAATTTATATCAAATGCTAGTGGTCGTAAGAGAAACACTTTGGTGAAGAAAAATTTTATTTTGGAATTTGTTACCGTTAATTTTTGACCATCCTATATTTTTTAATTGTAAATTTTTATTGGCTAGCCAACTTTATTTTGACATAAAATTATTCGTAAAACATATTTATAATTTAAAACAGAACATAAAAAATTTGTTATATACAGGGGATTACATTTAAAATTAGGAAGTTTGTTTAAACCTTCGGTTTAACCGGAAATGCCTGAACTGTAGAACAATCTTAGTTGGATATGGATAACTTTCGTAATGGTAGGGAAACCCAAGAGGAAATTTCGGAATTTACTACAGCGCGGCAGATTATTATACCGGAGGATACCTTGTACCTGATTGAGTACCTTCACCAAATATGAGCTCTGTATACAGGGCCGATCATAAAAAATAAAAATTTATCCATTAGAAATTGTCGAGCTCATCAGACAAAGATAGGGTAAGTTAACTATACGCTAAATACTTGTATAATCTACGAATTTGACAATTTAAAAGTGACGTAAAGGAAACAGAGAGCTACAAGAAATACGTCAGTTTAAAATTGTTGAGCGTGGCTTTTTTCTTTATTTTGAATAAAATAATTTAGGGATAACAAAAAATATATAATCTGCTACGATCCAAACGATTTCCACAAGCCGAAATAATAATAGTATTTTTTGACATATTTAAAAGTTTATAGCCACTTTTCCACCGATGAAAAGGTATACATTATATAACATTTTTTTTTCTTATCATTTAAGCTTTGTAACCTAATAGGTCTCTACGACGTTCAAGTTATTCCCCATTTAGCATCGTGGGCTCCTCTACTATAAAGAGATTTTTCATTTATAGTATTAGACCAGTTAATGACAAACTTAGAAATATAATTTGAAATTTGTTGACTTACTTAAAAGTCCTGCAGCAGATACAATAAATATATTTTTACCTTAAAACCATCTTGTGAACGTGCCAGATCTTCAGCAGGAACCTTTCTGAGACAGTCTATAAGTGTAGTGCTGTTTCCAATTGCTTCTGAGCAATTTACCAATTCTGCTTGTTTTAAAACAGCAGGTCCCTGCATTCCATTATTAGTAGTTGCCCAGGGTGCTAAGGCAGCTCCACTCTGAGATATTGCTTTATTAAATAGTCCTAAAATAAAATTAATTGAAACATAATTATTTTAATTTTTTCAGAAGTAAAAAGAACTTTGTAGATAAAATAACGAGTAATTTGAAAAGTTGGTTTTCCAGGTAAAATGATAAGGTATTTACACAAGTGTCTTTTTTTTATTAGCTTATAGATTTGGAAAAGAAGGTCGATTTACCAAAAATTGTTTACACAAAAGTTTTTAGAAAAAGCAGCTTTTAACGACTATTTAAAAAATTATAGAATCTAATGATTTTCTGCGCCTGTATTTTATTGTCGGTCAATAAAGTTAATACTTCCACCGTTTAATTTTTTTATATAAAGATGAAAACATGTGCCACTCTTATTAAAAGGGAACGACTAAATTTTAAGCGGCCCCGTTCTACAGAGTAAAAACATATTTAATCTAGTGGGCGTCACATTTGAGAATGACCTTAACTGGCCTAACATTATATTTACAGCCACGGCCGGCAGCTTGAAAGAAGCGTGGATCTCTCTTTGAGCGTCCCCCACCATATTGAGCATTATTAATTCCATTTAAAGAAGATTTGTTTGCCTTATTCACGATCCTTTTCTTAGAGGAAGCTTCCCTCTCTTGTCCATTGTCGGTCTGTAGAGAATCTTTTGCTTTTTAAAGGTACTTTACTACTTTTTCAAGGAATTGTCCACTATCCCCTACTTACAGCTCCCAATTAAGAGACTCGTGGTACCGCTCGTATGCATCCCTATACGTTTAACTGGACAAGCGCCGAACTTTTTACTTTTTTCGCTCTAAAGATTCTAGAATATTGAATTTGCTGCCCGCAGAGGTCTTCCCTTCCCCTCCCAATCTTCAAGTATTTAATTTATTATATTTTATTTAAATCCCGTGTTAACAAACTACTTTTTACCTTGATGATAAAAAAGAAGCACAAAAAACTTAGAAATCAAGTAAGAACAAAAAACGGAGCAGTATTAATTAGGAACAAATAATTGCATGTTTTTATACCAACAGTGGTTAAAAATATAAAGTTTCTAGTGTAAAGTTTTTAAGTTTTTATTATTTTAAACAGAGCTTTTCTAGTCTTCTTGGTAAATTTAATTATTTATTTAAATTGAGTAAAACCTATTTAAAAATAAATATATTTTACTGATTTCTTATAGTTTACACTATTTACCTCTTGAAGCTGGACTAATTATATGATAACTAACACTTCCAGCTCCGGCACTTTGACCCATAATTGTGACATTTTTCTTGTTACCTCCAAAATGTTCAATATTTTCTTGCACCCACTGTAATGCTAATACTTGATCCTTCAATGCAAGATTTCCCGGAGCCTCGTCATCAAGAGTTGAAAGAAAACCTGCGTAAAAATGAAACAAAATTAAAATGTCTTTTTATGGACAGTTAAATAAAGACATCCTGCTTTTCTATCTTATTCGCCGGGAACCATCTCTCCAGACCGATTTCGCCTGAGATTTTTAATTTTGTTTAATACTGTGACGGTAAGAAATTATTTCCACAATTAATGTTTTACTTTACCGACTATAAACGGTATAAAAATCGATGCTGACTTGACTAAATAAAATTTCTGTCATTCATCGGCCGTGGAATTTATATCCTACCGTAGCGCAACGACGGTTTGCCACATAAGATGACCCTGTATTTTGGAATCTTCAGCTAAGGTCCAGTTGGGTCCAGTCGGTGCTCTGGCAACAGTTTAGCTGACTTTGACCAGTCTAGGACTTCCGAGCGTTTTAATCAGCACTTCTGCGTTTTGTGAGCTTTTTGCGAGATTTCATAGCGTTTCTTTTGTTGTAATAATAACAGTTAATATTTTTTTCTATTAATAAGCTAATTTAAGTCATTTTTTTTATGAAAAGAAAAATTATTTTTGGTTTGTTCAAAAAAATTTTCGTTAATTAGGTTGGGTTCTGCTAAGCATTAAGGGATAATTTTGAGATTACAGAATCTCAGCTTTTTTCGAATATGTTGGAAGGAAATTCCAATAAAAAAATTGTTTTAAAAATGTTAGTTTTTTTCTAAACCTAGTAGCTTAAAGGGTAGGAGTCAGTGCTTCTATATTTGGGTAAGTTTTTTTGCCTTCGTTGGTTAAAAAAAATATTATTTTATTTAAATTTCATTTAAAAAGCTTAGGCATTTATTTTGTAACTTTCATTATTAGATTTTGTTTTTATTGAAAAAAGGCTACGAAGTAGTAAATTAGTTTTTAGTAAAAAAACTACTGCCAAGGCTTGTAAAAAAATTACTTAAAATTTGTAAATTGTAAAAATAAAAAAAAATAAAAATAGAAAAAAATTAAACGTAAAATTTGGTTTTTTTATTAAAAAAAGGAGAACTTTACAAAAAAAAATGGAAACTAATAATACGTCACTATTGAACCTGGTGTTTTCGATGAGCACAAGTATCTGCAGGCGAACTGAATTGTGTGGTGTACAGGGTGGGCCAAATTCGAAGCTTTTAATAGAAAACTCATGTTTCTGTATGTTTTACAAAAAAACTTACCCCATTTGCGAGGCTCAAATTTCAAGCCAAATTTACTAGTGAAAACCGCAACTCGCTATCTTGCGTTGTTTACTTTCTACAGCGTGTTTTTTAATTTCTTGCGTTTTCTTTAATCCTTATTAACTTTTTTATTTTTAAAGATTTTTAATTCTGTAAAATCATTTCTGCAGCAACTTTTTATGCAGATTGCAGATATGATTTTAGTTTTTTTCCAGGGTGGCACATTTTTAACTTATTTATTTATTTTTGAAAAATTTAAATGTCGCTATCCCCGTTGCTCGACTATATTTTCAGCCTTAGATAGTGAGCAATACAAAAGTAATTAGGTTTTACCTAAACAATTTTTTTATAACTTATGTTTTTTATTGACTGCAATGACGGGAAACCATTTTTATTCGTAATTTAATAACGCTAATAAGGGTAAAAAATAATTCTGTTTTATAAGTATTTTAAATTATTTTCTTACTATTTTTTCCTAGGATCTTTTAATTTAGGTTTTAAAAATCCGTTAATATTTTAATGCAACAAAAATGCCAGCTTCTTGCTAAAAGGCTTAAATTGAACTTGTGATTATTTTTCCCCTTATTTGCGTTAAAAAGTCAATACCTTCACCTAATACAAAATGGCTTTTTTGGTACTTTAAAAATTCCCTAAATACCTTATTTGGATTGCCATATTTCCAAAACTAACAAAGTTAGATGAACCCTATGTGGTATTTTCTTAAAGCTCTTTTTAAGATATTTTTAATGGTAATATAATATACAGGGTGCCTCATTAAAAAAATATATTCTTTTTTTTCCACCCTGTATATTATCACTAGTTTTACCGTTAAAAATATCTTTAAAAGAGCTTTAGGAAAACATCACATTAGGTTCATCTAACTTTATTAGTTTTAGAAATATGGCCAAATCAGGTTTTTAGGTAATTTTTAAAGTACTGCCATTTTGTATTAAGTAAAGGTATTGACTTTATATTCTAGGGTTATAGAGTACTCGTCAGGAGTTTTAAAATGATTTGTCACAAGACCCCCCTTTTCCATTTAAGTTTTTATCCCTTGTAGCGTCTAGCCGCCATCTTAAAATTTTCATTCGTCAATTTTATTCTAAAATATATTATTGATGCATTAATTTCATATCCCAAAGTTTAACTTTTTTAAGTTGATCCTTAAAAAATAAAAGGGGGGATATTAGTTATGCACTGTATACCACACCTTTCAGTTTGCTTGACAGGTACTTGTGCTCATTAAAAACGCCTGTCAATTTTTTTGTAACCTTTCTATAAATTAAATAAATCCTAAAAAAATTTCAAGCTCACAGCGCCAAGTTTTTTATTTTTTTTTTTTAACTTTCAAAAATATACATGGTGATGATTGTCGTACTTAGCATGCTATGACTCATCTCTATACAAATATCTAGCCTTATAGGCCCAACTTTACTCAAAGGGTTCACCAGCTCTTTTACTAATTATTTATACATACTAAACTAATTTAATAAATTTAGTTTGTTAAGCTATTGTTTTTTTAATCGCCATATAAAATTTTACCAAGTTACATTATTTTTCCAGCAACCGTTAAAAAAAAACAAAAAAAAACTTTATACTAACCAAAAACACCAACTCTGTAATTAAATGTTACTAATATTACATCATAATCCATAAAATAGCTAGGATCGAAATACCCTTCGTCACCACCTTCGACGATAAAGCCACCCCAGGGTATTGAAACTATGACTGGTAACACAGTCTTTCCAATCGTGCCATTTTTCCTCTGCAAAAAAAAATTATTAAAATTACAAACTGTAACAAATTTAAAGGTCAGCACTAGGATCTTGGAAACGGAACGGTAAGAGACAATGGGTTAATTAGATTAGGGCAAAGTTGCCCATTTTTATGCTTAACAATGTTCCGTTTTAAAATTATTAAAATTTACAGTTGTTCCGAAATTATCTGAAAAACCCCAAAACTTTGAGAAAAAGTTTTTATTTTTTCCAAGTTTATTTGAAGAGGTTTATTTAATTACATTATGATTGCTTTTTCCTTCGATCTGTAAAATGATGTTTTTCTTTTTAATAGCCGGAATATTTGGTTCTAAGCTTAATAATCTCGCGTTGTAATTTTAAATCCATCAACACATTACACTTTTCACGTATACGACGTTTCGAACCAAAAAATTATCCTGTACTATTTTGCTATATAAAATTACGATTTTATTAGGCATTCGTTAAAATTTTTGTTTAAACGTAAATATGCATCTTTTTTTATACCACTCACTATTATTCTTTTTATTTTGTTTTTATAATTTAATAAATAAGCTACAAGAATGCATGTAGTACTTTACATACATTTATTTACACGTATTGAAATACAGCATTTAATTTGCACCCCTTTGGCTTTTGTATGTGCTCGCTGCGGTATAGAAATATAAGGGAAAAGGTATGGAAAAAAGTTTTTAGAAAGTGAATACCTTTTGTTTTGTTTATAATTTTTAGGCTCTGTATATTGAAATAGACTGAAGAAAAATCGTTTTATGAGTTAAGACCTTTTTTTTCTTCTTTAAAATTTTCTTTGTTTGGTTCTCAAAATATTTTTGCACCCCTGAAAGTCATCTTGCCGGCGTCCATGTACAGTACCATTTGTAACTATGTGAAGTAAAAGCAAAATTATGTAAAATAAAAAAAAATAATTTGTGTAACTTTATGTCGGTTTTTCTAATTGGTTGCATTTATCTTACCAAAGGTATATATACATTGAGGTAAAGGCAGTCCTCGACACCTTCTACAGGTGGATCCACCAAAAGCAGAAAGTTTCTTTGAACACACCTTTGTGATGATCTAGAACCATCTAGAACACCTTCCCATGACTCTGGTTTTTCTGGATTCTAAAAATACACAGTCGGTTATAAAAACTGTCAAAATATTAATAGTTTTTAAATTATTTAAAAGTAATGCACCTCTTTGCACTAATAGCTTTAAATATTATAAGATCGCCTTACGAAACTATTTTTCGTTTATTATACTGCCAAAACCATTATTCATACATCAGATTTTTAAATCTATTTTTTCACGACTACATGTGAAAAGAGCAAATAGCAAACTGTTTTTATACATAGAAAATGCCTTATATTACATTATAATGTTCCAAAGTGTAATATATGTTATGTTATTCCAAAATATTGTATACATGCCTTGCTCCATCCAAAACAAAAGACAGCTCTCATTGCTGCCATATTGATATTTTTACCCGCGTGCGAAAAAGTGAACTCTTTCGCAGGCATTTTAGTTCCAAAAGAGTAACTTTTCTGGTAAGTAAGTACAAAAATATCAAACCAAATATTAGCGAGTTGCAATAAAGGATTTTCAAGCACCTCAAGTTTAAAACAAATTTTGCTTTGGCCAAACCAACACAAAAGGGAAAGAAACGCATTTCGCAAACAGCAATATTTCCACAACACACAAAAAACCTTTATTCCGCTGACCTGCAAAATGTCACAAACTACTTTACTATCAATATTATTAAGTATAAGTAGGGTAAAAAAATATCGTTCCTAATACGAAGTGCATTTTCCAAACTTGACTGCTTGACCAAACTCTGCTGCAGTCGCATGAGAAAAAGTGGCACTTTCAGCACTACTAGGAAATATACTCTAAAATAAATTTGAAGTTATCACGCTATAAATTGGAATTGCATTAAAAGAACTATGCAATATTTTTTAAGTAAGGACCTTTTTAAATTCTAAAATAATAAATAGCTATTTACGTTACTAGACCGGAAAATGGTATTTTACGGGTCGACGAAAAACATTTACAGGGCGAGCCGTAGGCGAGTCCTGTAGTTTGAGGAGACCCGTAAAAATATTTCCGGTCGAGTATCGTACATAATTTTTTTAATTGACCGGAAAAAAAAACTGTGTAAATTTTTAGTGTTATATTTAAACGACAATAGGGCAAGTACAACAGGATTTTTTGATATCAGGGACCGGAAAGTAAATGAGAGACCGGAAAGTAAACTAGGAACCGGAAAGTAAATTAGTCCTGTAAAATAGCATTTTCCGCTTTAAAAATTGAGTGGAAAATTCAATTTTCCGGTCAATTAAGAAAAATAGCGTAAATAGCTATTAGAACGGTTCAGAACGGTTCTACAAGGTAAAAGGAATACATTAATTGATGCAATCTTTTGACAGTTTCATGATGCCTGTAGTGTTTAGGATTACAGTTGCCGAGTTATTTGTGATGAACATCCAGGTATTCGGATTGTTTAATTCTTTCCAAATAATAGTGTGTACCGTGTGTTTAGTATACGTGTACGACGTCCGTACATCTCGTCGATAATGCAATTCGGGCTGGATTCTAGGTTTCTGACTATCTTTGAAGAGCAGATAAAAAAGTGGTCTTGTGGATGAATACATTGACTTAATTCATTTTTATCCAAGATAAAGAATACTTGAGTGTGTAATCTACTGCAGCAAAGCCGTCCGTGGTGTTTAGACTCCAAAATGAACGGTTGTTTTCAACTACCGGAATAGATGTTTTCTTGATTACTTTAAATTCGTTGATGTCGTTTATAGGAAAATATCCATCAATGCGAATGTTAGTGGTATTTCGCATTAACGTAGTTTGTAGAAACGGTGATGATAGTGCTTTCAAGTTGTTTGGCAACTTCTCATTGGCCTCTTCTATAACTTTTTTGAGGTAGGCTGAAGACAATAGATCGAGAATGGTTCCTCGGTTGAACTGAGCATCTAAAACTGCTGAGTAATGATCGTTTATTTCGGTGATATAGTTTGTGGCTATTTAATACGTGCTGAGAATATAAATGTGTAGTGCATTTATATTAATCTTCGAAAACCCGCTAGTCATGGATTTGATAGCTTTTAAACCAGTTGCTAATTTCGTCTCGAATCGTTGCAGCTGATGAGCTATCCTTTCGTCGGTTGCGTTGAATGTTGATACTATATTCACCATGAATCTCGTTTGATGCTTTGTTGCTCTGATTAGAGTATCTTGATTTTTTTAACGAATTGATATCTTAAAAAACTTCGTCATTGACTCCAAATACTGATGTAAAAACTTGACTAAGAGTCCTCGTTTGGGTCGAATTAAACTCTCTCTTCTGGCATCAATTATTGCGTCTCTCCAGGCTGCATAAATATAGGGTCTGCCAGCATGTAATTCTTTAGCGATTCCATATCCAATTCTAACTGCTGCCTTGGTATTGAGTGTGTTAGCTTGGGAAGCACCAGCATGTTGATCGTGATCGAAAACTTACTTGGAAACCATGGCCTAACGGGGACATCTATGGACCATTTTGAGCTTTGTGGAACTCCTTTGCCTACACCCGAGAATTGTCCTGCTATTTTTTTTTCGAGGTAGGCTTAAACGCTGCCCAGTTTTTTTTTTGTTATAAGCGAAAATTGTGATCCTTGATCGATCAATACTCAAAGTAGTTGAGTTAAGCTCTCTGTGGTAACTTGAACCACTGCTGGTTCTAATAATACGTTCTCCGTTTGGTCTTCAGAACAGTGAGTACTCGTATTTGATCGGTGTCGGCCAATCCATTGTTGTCGGTTAAAAAATTTTGTTGAGTCAATGATCTGTCCATACGGAGGAGCGTGTGGTGGTGGCGTTTGCATATAGAGCATGTTGCTGCACTCTGACACTTCATTTTTATAATCATGATTTAGGCAGTTCAAGCAGAGCCTCTTTTCTCGAATTTGGAATCGTCTCTCTTTGGTGGGCAAGGCCGATGCCACCATTGTCTCGACGGCGTCGTCTAGGTTCCTTGGTATAGTTTCCAAGGCATTTTCATACATGCTTTCTATCTCTTTGTAATTGTTTTGAGTGAAATATTTATCTGTAAGCAATGCCTCGTTAAGCATTATTTCTTCGTTTGTTGAATCGAGTTCCATTGTTTCTGTAGCTTTTCTTAGCTAATTTTGAATTGGGCTTTCGATCTTACTTCTTGTACATCGTTTTTGATTGCACTGATGATTAGTTGTATCTTGAATTTTTGCTTTTTAACTCGAAGATATTGTTCCTGATTCTCTGGGGTGGGCTGCGGTTGCGTTGCATTTTCTGCCCTTGAATCTTCGTCAGCGGGATGATCCGTTAACATTCGTTTGTTTTTTTCGTACTGTGACTTTATTTGCTCTATATAATTCTTTGTGAAATAGACATGCGTTTGGTCATTGTAGCTTTTTAGTCTTTCATGGTTTTTTGTAACCTGGTTCCATGAATCTTCTAGTGCCTCTGGTCGATCGTACAAGTATTTCTTTGCTTTTCGTGTTACGGAGTCTTTCTTGAAGTTTGAGATGGTCTTTATTAGTGAATGACCTAACTTTTCTTGTTGACGGCCCAACTCGTCCATTTCCATTGTGTGTTTACGGATGTGGCTTTCGACTGATTTTTTTTTATTATAGCTTGGCTGCTATCGAGAATTCGTGGTAAATTTGATTGCTTCAGCAGGTTTTTTTAAGTTAGAGCTGATTTGATAACCAATCCAATAGCCAGTTCAAGCATGACTTAACTGAAGTCATTATTTATACCTGCCAGCGTAAACGGGCTAAGGAATACTCAATTGACTCCGTTTGTATTTTCTTTCGCCAGCGTTAACTGAACAACTAAAAAAATACGTGTGTTTATAATTTCCGCCAGCGTTACCGGGCATAGAAATATCTTTAAATTTGTGATGGTTGTCTTTCTTGCCAGCTTTAACTGGACAATTAGAAAGGCAATCATAATAATGAATATTGGTTAGATATGCAGTTTTGGCGTTTGTTGGCTTTTGCTATCTTCTTGAATGCTTTCTTGATATTACCTTACTTAATTCAAATAATTTACACCCTGGCTAGCTTGTGCTTCTTACTCGCCAAACAGCTCTTTGAATTTTAACTTAAGTTCCTCTGAAATTTTTTGAAATTTTTCTGCCTCGGGCGGACAGGGAAACCCAAAGGTTTTGTTGACAGTAGGTGTAATAGGTAGGCCTGATTCGTACGTCTTCACACCTATGTCTGTCTCCAAACAGATAAAGTGCAGTTGTTCTAGTTTTTGTTCGCGTTTCTTCCGTCTCTGATTTCTGTTTAGCTAGTTTCTTGCCATGGATTTAGGGCTTTGACTTCTTTCGTTCAAAGAACCAATGTGCGACTGGTGTCAAGGCACCTTAGTTGGTTGTAGAGGGTTGTAGCCAGACAGTGCACTTGATACTGAGATGTCACTGATAGAGCTAATTAATGCTGAAAGATTATGGCTCAGGTGCAGTGATGAATGATACACAACAGGATAGTTAATGCATGTCTTTATTAATTTACCTCGTATATTAATACTAGTTACAATTGCTAAGTCAGCGGTTTACATATCACATGGTTCGGACAACAGCCTACGGAATAAATCTAGGTCATTGGCACTACGCGCTAACAATGGTAAATTAAATACGGGCGAATTATTTTTAACTAATAGATTATAATACAAAATTGATAAAAATGGCCGTTTAGACAAAGTTATAACTATTTTTGCCTCTGTATATTATGGATTAGTCAAAACATATCTCATTTTTTTGCGAGTTCTTTTTTTTTGCTTTAAAAAAGTATACTTGCAAATTATCGCTATAAGCAACCGTTTCTGAGGTAGGATGAATTAAACATTTCATTTAAAAAATGTCCATTGTAATCTTTCATATTTTATTTCGAAATGAAAAAATGCTATCATAAACTACTTGGGCCAAAATACAATAATTTTATGCATTATTCACGGTAAAATAAAATGGAAAGTTTTACGCCCTGTATCTCGCAAACAATGTTCTTTTTGATTTGGGTAAAGTACGTTAAATAATTGTATTATGGCTCAAGAAGTTTGTCGTAGCATTTTGTATAGACCTATTACCTATTAGAAACACCAAAGTGGCTTTCCAGTTACGTATATAGAGCGCTCCCGAGTAGCTCCGGAGCATTTTTCGTTGTACTTTATGGCGTTCCAGTGACCAAAAATGTTATGCACCTTAATAACTTCGTTTTTCGTTCATTTTGCCCCTTATGCACCAGCCTCTTTTTTGGTCTTTTATGCTCCAAACGTCAAAAATTTGTTTTTTTAATATTAAGGATGGATTTTTAAAATTATTTTTTTGAAATGGAATTAGATATAAGAGGAAATTATTATTATAAAGCCAACAAAAAGGAAATTTTAAAATTACTTAAATTTATCTCTCTTTCCTTGTCTAGCGATGCCTTCCAGTGACTAATTTTTATAGCAGATCAAGAGCTTCAAGCCCTGAAGCATAACGCATAATGATTTTCGTCACTGGAAAGCTCCTCTGAGTGGTCTACATGAAGCGTGAAAGTATTTTTAAATGTGAAATTAAATGGTTAGTCTTTTGAAAACAGTTGCTTTTATATATTATATATGGCAAGTTTATCTTTCTTGTACAGAAAACAAAAGAAAATTATTTTTTTAGTAGACCTGTATTATAACAAAGCAAAAAAAGTTGTAGCTTTAAAAAACCTCACAATGCCGAATTTTGTAAAAAAAAATATTAAAGAAGTAATAAAAAAAACAAGATATATGGTAATTTTGACACCCTGTATCTTCGAACTTTTCGACTGAGGTAATTTGCGTTCGAACAATGTATTTTAATCCAAGGAATTTGTACAGACCTTTCAGAGATACGTCGTATTATCATTTTTACGGGAAACCTAAGTGATTTTAACCGTTTTTTTTACAGGAAAAAACCAAAATCGTTTAATCTGCTATTAGTTATAAATTAATGTGATATTTTTAAGGTCGGTGTTTTAAATATGTGAGCTGTAACATCTATAGAAAAAAGAATTTTCAGTATTTGTATTTTTATGCTACAAGTTTAAACCTGTAAAAATGTTAAATTCTGGCTAAAATTTAGATGGAAGAAATTGCAAGGCCACACGCGATTTTTAGGTGTAACAAAAAATAAGTAGATAGTTTCAGTTGCTAATAACATTACTTACCGCAAATCTCAATTTTCCAACAGGTGGCTTAGCAAAAGGAATTCCAGCGAAAGACAAATAAGTCCCATTATCATTTGTCCTTTTTACCACACCTCCTACCTTCCCATAATTTGTTCTTATAATTGTATGAAAACCCAATGTTGTATATACTAATGAAATCCCAAATATGATGGTAAGCCATAACATTGTGATAGAAAATCTTAAGTAAATAGGTTTTAGTCTAAAATAAAATATTTCTAATAACAATCGTAAGTACGAACGTATATACTTAAAAAAAAGAACTTATATAGGTTCTGAAATTTGGGTAAAAAAATCCTATAGTCATAAATAGAGACCAGATTATATATATTTGTATAGTTGCATATGCATTTGCATATTTTAGCCATTTTTATAGATATTTTCATAGGTAACAGTATTACAGAAAATAAAGTTCAATATGAGGTTACATCTGGCAATGCACTAACCTGCATGGAACAGAAGGTAGAAAATAATCTAAGGATCAAAACCTATATCGAACCGAAGGGCGCCAAGACCCTGGTGGTGGTTGCCATCCTTCCTACTAGTGAACATTTTTTATTACATTTTCACTACACAACTCGATCAAAAAAATATTTTAAACAAAAATTTATTTTTTGTGAAACTAATATTTTTCAAGTTATTCGCGATTGAAAGTAACAATTTTTTAATGGAAAAATAGACGTTTTAAAAGGGTTTTTCGCGAATAACTCGAAAATTGTGCATTTTATTTAAAAAACTGCAGAATAGTAAATTGAAGGATGGTCTTTTTGTTAGGTACACGCCTGGAAAGAATGGGACCGCTTCGGTCCTGGTCCCGGGGTATACGAGCTGACCCTGTTCAGCCCTATTGACCCCTATGAACTTGCTGGTCGCCTGAAACAAAATAAAAGAAAACCCCCAAAAAACCCAAAAATTCGAATTAAAAACGACGTTTCGGTGGCAAGTCTGCCACCGTTGTCAAGTTAAAAATGAACTATAAAAATAAAAAACTAACTAATATTTAAATAAGAAATGATTAAATTTTGTGCTTTTGGAATCTCAAACTGAAAATAGTTTGACATATGTGTCATAAGTGACATAAGTAACTGGTGTATTTATTATTTGTAAGACAAAAAAGGTAATGAGTTAATTGATTTTTAGCTTTCCTGAAGATACTCAGTATCGAGCAAAGGCAACCAAGTGTTATTTAAATTAACTGAAATTGATGCTACACAATTATCTTTATTTAATAATATATACGCACTTTCTTTGATTTTGCGTGTACCTAACAAAAAAACCATCCAATAAATAAATCCTCCTAACCAATATAGAGCATATAGTAAATTGTAGGTTTGAAAAAGAAAAACAAATCACGGCGTGTTAATGGTTAGCTTTTGTCGCCAAATAAAAATTTGATGGACTTAAAGTCAAATAACGAGATACTGCAAAAACACATGGAATATATTTAAAAGTACATAATCAAACCTTTTTTTTAGCCTTTAGCATAACAATTAAGTGAGTTATAATTAAAGTAAGGTCAGCACCTATTTTTTTTTAGCTAATTAAAAAGATACCCTAACTGCCCCCTAATTAAAGCCGACCTTCACTTTTCTATACCTTATTTTAAGCATAGTAATTTAAGGGTGCGATACTTTGCTTTAAAGTAGAAGCAAATGATTCTTACAGTGAATAAAGCATGTCAACATTAGGCTGGCATCCCCCTTAAAGGTAGTTATGGGGTTAATATAGTTTTTTTATCTTAAAAATGGTAAACGATAAAAAAGTGATTTTGGTGTTGTTAAACAGAGCACAAAATTCTGCATAATAGTAATGACAAAAATTTTATTTTTGTTTATAACGTAAGAATCTATCTACAACCAAAAAAAGTTGAAGTGTGGCATCCACAAGGCACTTTAACGTCCACCAAACAAAAGACGTAAAAAATAAAGGTCACAGTTTTCCCTACTGAACGGTATATAACAATATACTATTATCTTGTAAAATAAAACTACCAGTGGCGTGCAAAAATAGCACTACACCAGTAAAGTACTTAAAAATAAAAATATTAATTGTTATACTTTTAATTTAATAAGAATATTTTTACTCTAGATGTACTTATTAATAATAAATAATTAATTACATAATTAATTTGAATAATTAAGTTTTTAAATAAATGACAACAGTTTTATAATAACTTTTTAATATAAAGGTAAATATGGCTTATATGTATATAACATCAATAAAATAAAGAAATACATTATAGCACTTACATAAAATACTTTATTACAACATTTTACAGACCTTTAATAACCTGGTACATTTTTTTCAAAACAATGCATCTTACATTTACATTTTTATAGTATATGAGATAATTCTTTTTAATTTTTTAAAGTGTCCAGTGGTGTCCATTTAGTGTTCTGTAAAATCTAGCCCCATTTTAATAAACATGGAAGTTTAAGAGTTAACTCCAAACCATCCTGCTTGATAAATACATTGACTAATATGAAGTGTTAAGCATTCATTGTTGAGGGTAAAGTCTCGTTTTAGTCGGAAACAAGGTATGGGACGATTTTTTGCTTGGCGCATGCGCAGTACGGATGTTAAAAATAACTGTGTATGGGACAAATATTTTATATACCTAAATTTATTCGTTTTAGGTTTAAATTTAAAAATTTTGCTATAAAGGTTAAAATATACGGTACTTAAAGTACGATTCGCAAAATCGGTGAGAGCGACCAGAAATTACTCTGAAAAAGATGCCTCCTCCATTTCTTGCTCAAGGATGCGCAGTACGATTTTTATCTAAAATAACTAGATTTGAGGTTAAATTTAAAATTTGGACGGCATTTTCAAAGATATATAAATCTCGTAGTTAAAATTGCCAAATTTGTAATTTACGACCTCAAATAAGTCAAGAAAGCGGTATAAATTAAATTTTTATTTCGCACTTTTGCAACCCATGGTTTAAAAAATAGCCCTTGCTCAGGTGCCAAATTGGTAACAATAATTTTTAGATTTGGATGGCTTTATTTTTGGTACTATTAGATATATGAATATTTTATTTTGTGTGTGTTTTTATACCTACAATTTTACTCTTTATAGTTTTTTATTTTGTTTATGGCATTTATTTACAAAAAACTCATTTAACTTCGGTTTTTTTCTTGGAATAATTGTTACTTTTAATCGCGAATAACTTAAAAAATTAGTTTTACGAAAAAAATGTGAGAAACATTTTTTGAAAAAAATAACTTTTTTATTGATTTCTGTGGTTAAGCTAAATTAAAAATTCTCAACCCCTGAGGGTGTGGCAACCACTCTCAGGGCGCTCTTCAGTTCGACATAGGTTTTAATTCCCGGGCTTTTTCCTACCCTCCGTTTCAATTTCAATCCATGCAGGACCCAGGAATTGCAAAGGAAAATGCTTTATTTCCTGTAGTAATATTTTTTTTATAACGTATGGTTATGGTGCATATAATCAATATATTTTTAATTTAAAAAAATGTACAAGAAAACATGATTTAAGAGATGCTTTTTACCTGATTTTTGTTTTTTAACTTTTTGGGTGAGATTTTTATTTTTGGTCAGTAAAGAAACTACCTCCCGGTAAAAAATGTGTAAATTTTAACTGGAATTAATCTAGGTGTAAAGCTTATTCCTGAAATCTATTATTTATTTTTGCATATTTTGCAATATTCTGTCACTTTTCATGCATATTTGCATACATATTTGAAGCTTTTTATGATATCGGATCGCTGATTATATTTATTGGTATGAACTTTAATCAACATAAATATTATATACACATATTGCATATTGCCGACAGTTAACTAAGGGAGACAGCTGCCCCTCCTGCAGAAAACCCTTATTCCCATTTAATTTTGTTTTCCCAAGATGGCTCCTATTCACTGGCGTAGCTACTATGGGGCTAGGTGGGCAGCGGCCCAGGGCCCCCAAGCTTAGGGGTCCTTTCCAATTGAATAAGGGCTCTCGGGGTAAGTAAAAAAAAAGAAACAAATGCGATGAAAAATAAAGGAGAGAAGGACCTTTTTTTTCTTTAAATTTTTTAGGTCTTGGTTAGTATAAATAAAAATGGATAAAGGAAGTGGAAAGAAAAAGATCCTTAAAAAATAATGAGGTCCTTTTTTGCTCCTCAAATTTTTAGGAGCCCCACTTTACTTTTTGCCCCTGGGCCCCTGTTGCCCTAGCTACGCCACTGCTACGATTCGCAATCTTGATTATTGCAACTATCATTTTTACGTCAAAAAGTAGTTTATATTCTCCCATTTGTCATACCCAAAGAACTTTGCACTTACTTTATGAATTTTAGGTCCCAGTCAAATTGCCTGAAAATTTAGTATAATGTAGTTCTTGATTTTTTTCATCAAAAGCAATCATTGGCCAAACGTGATCCTATGATTAGTTTACAAGTTACATATACAGGGTGTCTTAATTCAATTAAAACTGCAGGGTATCTCAGTTATTAATAATGCTAAAATATTGTGGTTGTTGCGAACCTGAGCTACTTTTCTGTGAAACAAAAGATGCCAAAAACAAAGCCTCCATAGCCCTAAAATGTTTTAATAATTTCAAAAATATTTTTTCCCATATGTGTCCAACTCTTTGGCCGTCACTGTATCTTAAGAACTACCAAATTTTGAGTAAATTCGACTGGGACCCAAAATCTATAAGGTTTGTGCGGGGTCCTTTACTAAAGAAAAAAATAAGGGTACAGAAATTAACAGGTTGGTGACTATTTACGTCCACATTGTATAAGTATATATATATATATATATATACTATATTTTAAACAAATAAAACCTCAATTTTAAAGGGAAGTAAGGAGCTTAACATGATTAATAAAATTTTATATTTTGTCAAATTTTTATAGCAAATCAGATATAGAAAAAAATTAAATTTGTTGGCTTTCCCAGAAACTGCTTTTTAGAAAATCGTCGTTGCATTAAAGGGAAGCATGCAGTTTCACATAAGAAAAACTGAAAGGAAATATTTTAAAAGCAGTTTTACTGCTAGTTGGTTTTAAAGTGAAAATAAGGCCAGGCACTAATAATACCGGTTTATTTTGACATCTGAGCTTGCGCAGATGCATGGTGGGATAAGGACTCCCTTAATAAGGATAGTGCCTGGCTTTATTTATGTCGGTTTTAGGTCGTGCCTTATTTTGGTCTTATTTTATCTTCGGAACAGTTCGTATAACCGAACGGCTGCCGACCACGAAATCGAAAAGTTTTTAGAAGAAAAAATACTTAAAACCTTACTTTGTCAAATGTATTTCTGTAATCGTGTAAAACAAAACCCTACAACACAAAACAATAAAGAAAAACTACTAATATTTTTCCACCTTTTTTTTATTTTAATGGTACTGTCAACATGATTTGCAATAACTCTAAATCATGGGTACAAGAACTGTTTTAATAAGGCCGGTATTATTAATACCTGCAGCTGGATTCCGTGCTCTATAGACTTCTACACCTCGCTTTCTATCGTAGATTTCTACTCGAGAAGTCGATAATTGCACTTTTGGTACTCTGTATCACAATAGACTAACCATCGGAAATGTTCGTAAAATGTCTATATGTGTACTAAGTTTTAGATCGATTTTCATTTAATTTTATTCTCTTTTACTCTTGGAGTGAATTTTGGCTTTAGCAGTTATTATGTCTATCGGATACTCCCTCCTTTTATGAAATTAATTTTTTTTAAATTAACTTAACCTTTTTTTTAAGAAATAGCTATTAATGTTCCCTACTGTGAATAATTTAAATCAGTTAAGCAAAAATATGTGACCAATTTATCTAAACTAAAATATTCAATACCGAATTAGCTTTATTCAGTTATTGTAAATCTTTGCAAAAACTAAATTAGAATTAAAGTTATATTTCTCTATCATTGTAAAAAACAATAAAATAAATTTTTGCATTCTAATAACACAAAAACAACCAAATAAATATATAAATCATAGCAAACTAACGAACACCTAAATGTATTTTAGGGTTATGTACGACTTTTTAAAATTCGACGTGTTGATCGCCTTTAAGCGTGTTTTCCTGAATATAGAGTGCGAGTGAGGTAGAATGAAGTCGATTTGTAGAATGCTACAGTACACGGAGTCCCGTTGCAGAGCTAATAAGGCAACTTGCAATAATTATTTAGTAACGTGTAAGAAATTTCTTAAGTATGAGTATATTATCATAAAGTTGATTATTGTTTTCTTAGCTTTTGCCGTGTTTTATTGGTGTTTTCACAGCAGTCATAACAAAAATAAGTTTTTACCAGAATATCAACTTTTCTCTATAAAATTAAAGCATAATTTTTATACTTGTATATAAAATATATGACCATAAATAATTAAAAATACCTTATTTAAAAAATATTCAAAGATAAAATTTATTATAAAAACTTACCACCAAATAGTGTTAAAAGAAGGTAATGTAGAAATCTGATGTAAAAAAAATAAAACCGATGCCGAAAAAATCTTATTTACCATAGCTAAATGGTGGTTTTAAATTTGCGTAAAAGCCTAAAACAGGTTATTTAACATAAATTAATTATCATTAAAATTTGGACATCCGGCCAAAACTTAGTATTAAAGCATAACTTCCGATTTATGGTTTGATCATAAAATAATAACTTAAGAGAATAATACTGCATCCTGTATTATTCACAGTAATGTTTATACACCCAATTAATAAATTTAACTAACTTGTATCCCGCTATAAACCAAATTTTTTAATAGGTTGCAGTTATATAGTCAAAAATTTATGACTAATGTATACCACACACTATTAATTATGTTTGTGCTTTTCCATATACCATAGTTCCAGTAACACTTACCAAGTCAAGTATAGCAGGACAAAACTATTTTATAAAACTCTTTGATATTAACTAACTACATAATACTGAACGCAATTTCAAAATGCTTCTTATATATTACACCTAAGTACTAATAATTTTTAAAAATAGACCATATCAAAAATTATTAGGGGATTATAAAAGTTTAAAAAGTTAATATAGGTTTACAATTGTCATAAAAAAATAAGCTACAAAATCACCTTAATCTAAAAAACTAAAATTTATTTATTACAAAAAGAGCTTAGTAAATACAGGGTGGCCGCCAAGGTATTCAAGAAACTTCGAACATAAATTGAACAATGAAAATTAGGAAAAAAACTTTATATGAACATATTATGTCCTGAACGTCTTAGTTTATGAACTACCGGGTGTTAAAATGTTTAAAAAATTGTTTTATTATAATACCTTTTATACCAATTTAGATATTTTTAAAAATTTGGTGGAAGCCATTACTTGGCATGGTCACCTTTTATCTAAAATGTCAAACTAAACCGAATTTCAAAAATATTTTTAGTTTAGACAAATGCAGTGACGTACCATTTTTTTTTAATATTTACTTTAAACCCCTCATAAACGACAATGGTAAAAATTAAATATTTAATTTTTTTCATGTATGCCAAAATATGTCTCTTGGTGTATAGGAGGCGTCCTCAATTTTTTAAAAATATTTAAATTGGTATAAAAGGTATAATAAAACAAACAATAAATTTTTAACACTATGTAGTTTAAAACCTAAGACGTTAAGGACATATTATGTTTATATGAAGTTTTTCTTCTAATTTTCATTGTTGAATTTATACTCAAAGTTTCTCGGATACCTCGGCGGCCACCCTGTATAGTTCAAATAATGTATTACGAAACTTTTATTATATTCTTAAGAAATGGCTTATAAATAAAAAATACATAGTGCTAAATGATTTTTTATTTATGATTTTATTTTTAATCCGATCGCAAATAAATTGGTATCAAAGACAATTATAATTGGTATCAATAGATTAGTCATAAAATCCTTTATTTAAAAAGTGCTTGCCTAAAAAGGTTGATGACATTCGAAAAATTAGTAGATAGACACAAAAAAGTCAATTTGCCAAATTGTTTTATTCCATCCTTTTATATAAATTACTAAATATTTGAAAATGTGTTTTTTAACATCACCTGGGGCCACTATTTTAAATTACATTTAATCATTACATCTAGATGCAATAATAAAAATAGATCTAACAAAATCAAGTAGGCCCAAAAACTTTTTAAAATATCACATTCCTACTAAGACTGGTCTCGGGAATTCAAAAATTATAAAATATAGAGAAAGTTCCATTTAAAAATTTAAAATTGGAGTTATTTTCGGTTGAATTAATAGTAACTGAAAAGAAAAATATGCGTAAGCTCTCCTCTGATCATACCAATTGCCAATACCAAGTCTTATTAAATCGCTAATTGCAGAAAGAGGACATGTCACGTTTTTTAAAATATTCAGGAAGCACAAAAACTCTGTAACTTATTTTAAAATGCATTAAGCTTTAATTATTGTTACATTATATTTTTGATGATATTTTACATAAAACGGCACATAAAAAAATCAATTTAGTTTTTGCTTGGCGTAGCTGTCATTTTGATAGATGGACATATCCTTCTTTCTGCAGTAAAAGAGAATTAAAAAGATTATTTTTATAATAAATAAACTTCTTTAACAAAAGAGTTTCGTACAACTTATAAAATGGTTTTTTCCTACGACCTCTTGTGAAAATAGCAAATAGCACACTGATTTCATGCATAGAAAATGCGTTATATCACACTAGTGTTGCAAAGTACTTTACAGCACTAGTGTTGCAAAGTACTTTACAACACTGTTGTGATATATATTGTGATGTCATTCTAAAAACTGCTATTGGTTTTGCAAGTGACATATTTATTGTAGTGACAGTAAAAAAACTTTTTATTTACCTTAAACGGTAGAACCCAAATTAGCGAAAATCATCTTATTTTATATTTATTAAAATTTACGAAAAAATAAAAACATAAACAAAAATAGACATAACCACAAAAACAACTTTCACTGACTGGCACAGTGTTGTCAGGTAAGTAGATCAAATTAAAAATCTCCCTTCTACCTTTGAGCACGTACTTTATAGAGGCAGCCTTGCCGCTTGACCGTTCGACCTAAAGCGCCAGAGAAAAAAGCCTATAGATCAAATTCCTTCCTCTCTTTCTTCGTGTACTCAAACAACTAGTTAAATCTTTTTTAATCCCTAATTAAACCTAAGGCTAATACACACTTTATGAATCCACTTTCTTTTATCCATTCATAAATAGAATCAGACCCTTCCGACGTTGCCAAATGCTTTCCATATTTTGCATGGTAACTGACGTTTGGTAGTCGTTTTTTCCTTACTTTTAGGACTTTAGGTTATGCATTTACAATTTTCATATTTTTTATATTTTTTCTTAAAAATATGAGGAAAAACTGTTATTTTTACTTAATTTTATATGTGATGTTCAGTTTCATTAACTCGTTTTACCAATTTTACCCCACCCAGCACCCCTTTTCACTCCCCGGTTCCGTAAGTTTATTTACTGATATTTTTTTAAAAACGGAATATTTTGGATATGCACCACTTACGTTTTATTTAGAAGAGTGTCTAAAATATGTAAGAATCGATAATTTTTAAAAACAATTATAATAGCAGAAAACCGTATTAAACTATTAGCGTTATTACCTAACAAAGCCATACAATTTTTATTAAGTGAGGGCCATTCCAAAGTGATAAAAGTTATATAATACTTCTAGGTAGGTGATTTTCGATGTAAAAATATTGTCAAAACAGTATAATATAGCAGTGAGGAAAAGTATATATCACACTAGTGTTGCAAAGTAAATATCACCCTAGTGTTGCAAAGTTCTCAATTGTTTTTTATTTTTTCTGAACAGACAAACTTTAATTTATTTATTTTTTGGTGAATAATTTGTGGTCGTAGGAAAAATAGTGTACAGTACTCGTGTGAAAATGACTTTCTTACACTCGTGGGTTTGTCGCACTAGGCTAACGCCTCGTGCTACAATATTCCCACTCGTGTGAAATTAGTTATTTTCCACACTTGTAATGTAATATACTAATTCAATGTCACATTCTCTGTCGGCGGTTGGCAATGTCAAATTTTTTTCCCAAAAAGTCAAATAGGCCTGCCCTGCCGCCTGGGTAGTCGTGCAGAGTGTCAAATCCCTCATGTTTAATGAGCTGCTTTTTATTAAACCGAAGTCGCGGTCACAAGGCATAAGGATTGTTCTTTCACTGATACTTTTATCTGTTCAAACCGTCTTTGCTTATTCAAATTTATAAGGAACCGGTCATATAGTGGTGTTTTTGTTTTGTCTACAATAATTATCACAAAAAATATGATTTTTTTTACTCCTGTAACTTGTCTTGATCAAGGTAATGCTTCAAAAATGAAAAACTTCGTTTGCTCATTTACCTGCCTTCCTTTCATGGTACACATAGCATGTCATATTTTTTATTTTTAAATCGTGTATTTTAAAGATGTGAGCTCACGAAATTTACCTTAGAAAGGAGGTACATATCTCCCGGACGTGCCCCTTTTCTGCAGTAAATAAAAATTTATTCGGTACGCAACATCAAGCCTGTTAATGCAATAAGTACTGTTTTTGCTGTAAATGATGTATTTATAGCCCTGAAGACTAGTAAAATATATAAATAATGTCAATTTTGTAAAAAAATGGACATGCCCCTTTTTGCACTTAGAAATTCATTGATGTCATTTGCTCAAGGAGTTATGGCTTTTCTAATGAATTCGTTGACACCCGATATTTAGAATAATAAGAATTTTAAAAAGAAATATTAAGATTCTAATTGTCTTAAAAAAATAAGCTACAAAAGTTGTATTATATTCGGCCTCGCTCTTAACGTCCAGGTCCAAAGGTCACCATAAATACAATACAAATTTAAAAATAGTGGTTACCAAAATTGTATTTACCAAAGAGAATGGAGAGGGGGAGAGGAACAGTTGATTTACCCCCACCAATTAAGAAATGGCATACACCTGCGACTGGTGATTGTGTTCAGCGACCAAAAGAGCTCGTCAAAGTTTTATTTTATTCTTGCTTAACTTTGGTAAAAAGGACGTGCTTGGTTAAAAGTATGGATTTATTTAGAATTTTTTGTTTCAGTACGCACTTTTTACGTAACATTTTTGTGTCTGAATCAATACTATCAGCCAAATATCTTGCGAACTTTCACCGGTTTGATGGTTAACTTAACACAGCGGGATTACTCGTCATGCGCATGGGAGGTTGTTTTTCCGGCTTGCTATTGGCTGTTATAAATGTCAAAACTCTCGACTTTCACATGTTCAATATGGCTGATGTTTTGTGATTGTTGTGGCTGTATATTTGTTTTGTGTTTTATTCGGTTTGATTTTACGTGTGACCTGTGTTATAGATATAAATTATTGAAACAAAATTTGTGGAAATTTATGGGTTTTTAATAAATTATTTTTAAAATTATTTACGTTTTTTTAAATATAAACAAATTAACACATTATCTAGGATTTATTTATGTAACAAAACATTATATACATTAATATTTTATATACATCCGTAAAATATATTTAATGAATATCTTGCTGGAGGTAAAAGCACAATGAACCAATAGAGGATTTCTGTGTGCGTGTTACAAAAGTATTTTATTTCAAAGTAAGTATCCAGTAATGTGGAAACTTAAATTTTCATTGTTAATTAAAACCTACAATCTTATCTGCTACCCACACCCCTCTGAAAAGAGGTATGTGCTGCTACTAACTAAATAGGATCAACATAAATCTAAAATTTATTTGGTTGGTAAGTTTGAGCATGCTATTTTCATATATTTCTTAAAATTATACACTTCTTTTATATTTAGTACCATTTTTTATGCTAAATAAGTAATCTCGCAATAAAAGTTTAGTTTTCAAGAAATAATTCTATTTAGATTTTTATTTTCAGTTCTCATTTATACCTAAACATTTTTCCACATTAACCTATTCCAATCTAAGAAAAAAATAGTCTTATACCAAATAGATTTTAATACACCATTAGCACTAAATTACCAATATTTAGTCATTAAAATATTAATAATTTTCAGTATAAACCACATTTTACACTTTTTATTAATGTTTTATGTATATTTACTCAATAAATCAACGTTTTTGAATATACCGCCGATTTTGACATGGGGTGTGCGTATGCGCATGCACTGCCATCCCACAGACCCTTTCTTCAAATTGTGCCACTTTTCGAAACGGCGATTGATCCTCTATCCTTGTCTATTCTCTTTGGTATTTACCTATTACAAATTTAACCGTGTTTAAATAAATATGATTATGTATACGCTTGCGTTGAACATAAAGATTTAGCAGTAGTGTGTGTGGTTGGTGGGTTGTCTTACTGTAATATTTTCACATATTTTTTAATTATTTTTAATAGTTTTACTTTTAATAAAAATAAAATAATTTTTTAATTTTTATATAGGATAAACTGTATATTTTTCCATACTTAAGCAATATAAAGGGCTCGCCAAAAAATCGGGACAAGCAATTTTTAGCACCATATTTAACTTGTAGTAATTTTGCAAATGCATAATTTTTCATGTTCTATCGTCTATGAAATTTTCCCGATTAAAATCTGAAACACCCTGTATAATGAAAGAGTCAATTTTATTTGATTACCCTGTACGAAAAAAAAATCATTAAGTAGTAATTAATTTAAAATTTCCAGATCACATCAAAAAATCCACAAAAGACACATTTTAGGACAATGGATCTGCCTTGTAGCGTATCTGTGACCAAAAGGCACTAATCGAAAAAGTAAAAAAACCGTCCAGAGGTATTGACCGAAGCTGCATATTCACCAAATTTCAAACCACACAACCACGTACAGCCCAATTGTCATAGCTTAAAACGAACAATAGTCATATTTTGTGCAATTTTATCTTTACTTTTGTTTGACCCCTGTATTTTATAGAAATGGCAATTTACCAATAAAGTGGTTAGATAATACAAAGGAACTAGAAAATAAGCTTTTAGAATGTGAAAACCTGGTCGAAATCGGTAAAGCCGTTTTTAAGTTACAGTGTTTTAAAGATATTGGTAGCAAAGTTTTGACACATTTTTTGTTTAGTAGTGTCTCTGGGGTTAAAGGGCTGTAATCAAAAACTGGAAAAAATGTCTGGAAATATTGATGTTACTTTACTGATGACCTATAATTAAATGCGAAAAAAATTATTACCGGAATCACACACCTCTAAACTTTTTGTAATTTTGCATCTGTTCATTGACCACCCTGTATACCATGAACATTTGATTATTTTTCGAAAATCATTTTGCGCCATGTCATCTAGACGTAATGGGCTTTAGCATACCGAAATCCGCAGCTTAAAATATTTTTATTTCCAAAGTTACTACAAGTTAAATATGGTGCTAAAAATTGCTTGTCCCGATTTTTTTGGCGAGCACTTTAGGTTACTTTTATTATTATATTTTTTTGGTAAACGTATTTAGCATGTATACAACATGGTTAGTCCTCTGAGATGTAATTTGACAGAACTACCGATAGTAAATAATAGCTGCTTTGTAAATAGTCCCTGTGCTCCCTTAAACCTTTTTAGGGGAGTTCCTTTTGACGAGTCTACCATGAATCTTCATACCACCATATATGGAGGCGGTGCTTTAACCAAGCCTGTCATTGTCAAATGATTCGGGTATCGGACTGGGCGAATGCGTCACTATTTTTGTTGGACAGGTTAATCACAATGTTTTACATGCAAATTTTAAAATTATTATAAAAAAATAAATTATTATTTAAAAATCGTAAGGGTTACAGTCACGAAACCCGCTTAGTCCGATACCCGAAGCATGTGTTTGAGCCTTATGGTTTCATAGCTGTAATCCCTACCATTTTTGGCAAAATGTAAAAAATACATGTTATATATTAGGTTTTTTGGTGGTGGGTGTTTGCAACCGTTCAGATTCTGCGCACGTCAAACTTGTCGTTCCAGCAGTGCCATGTTTGTAACATCATATAATTGTTTGTTGTTCCAGCAGTAGTTTTAAGATGTTGGAAACATGTTGGAAACTGTCGCCACAAAGTGCGTCGATATGTGAACAAAAATGCCAAAATTATTTTTTTCCATAATAACTTAAAATGTCTGTATATTTACTCATAAATAATAACAAGACAACTCGATTTCTTTTTTTTTTACTTTTTCAATATATAAATATGTAGCTTTACATGTGATCGTTTTTAAAATACAGAAAAGTGCCTTGCCGTTTGACTTTTTCTTCTCAAGTTCAAAGGTTAAAAACTATTATAAAAAAAAGTGTCAATTATTTTTTATGGCTGATAATTAAGAAAGTTTGTGTTTTATAAAAAACTAATAATTTTATATCTACGATTTTTCTTTATAAAATTATATCTTTTTAAAGTCTGTCTTACAATAAGCTTAAAGCAAATAAAATTTAAGATTTGATATGGATTTAAAAAAACGTCGAAAACCATATTTCTGTTTTTGGGCTCATTTTACTTATGGAAGAGAAGGCAAATATTTTATAATTAATTAGCTGCAACGATTTACAACTTTTCATGTAATCTAATTTTTAGTTACGAGAGGTCCCGAAACCACAAGAAAAAAATAAAAATTTTAAAAAACATCTAATTTACAGAAATTTATTAGTTTAAATGTTATTGTTACATAACTTAGTATTTGTTTATGTTGTTGCGTAATTCTAAGTAAAGAATATAAAAAGTTTTTCTAAAAGAAATATTTTATTATGTTTTTTGAGTGGTTTAGGAATATGTTATCTAACAGATTTTATGTGTTATTTTCTCGAGAACTAAGCAAGATCCAAAAAATATTAAAAGACAAAAGTGTTGTATTTTTATTTGCCTCAGTGGCGTACATTTTTTGTCAGAAATATTCGTCGCTTGAGACGCCACTGGACTTAAGAAATTTAATAAAGTTTGAGCTAAATTAGCTTCTTAGTGCTACAAATAACATTACAAATTTCATTAAAATTGGATGAGGGATATTTACAATATTTATAAAATACCAATTTTAAACATAAAATTTTAACAACCTATTTCTTAAAAACTATGCAATATTAGACCTTAGTTTATAAAAACTTTTTTTATGAAATTAGCTCATAAATAAGATTTTAAATTTTTTGCCGAAATCCTGTATATTTTGGTGAATTGACTTATATTTTTTAATAACCCTGTATAATAATATTACAGTATTGCTTTCTGCATATGCAGAGCATGGTACCCTACTAAATTATATACAATAACAAAACTATTTTAGCGCAATAAAAGTGATTTTTTCTATAGCCTTTGATACTGTAAATAGAAGTATTTTGCTTTCAAAACTATACAATATGGGTATCCGTGGTAAGCTATCTGAGTGGATTGAATCCTATTTGTCTGGGCGTGAAATGGTCGTAAAATATGGCGGTGCTACGTCGGAATCTAGGCCTGTGTGTATGGGAGTTCCGCAGGGATCTGTCCTGGGACCATTACTGTTCTTACTCTATGTCAATGATTTACCACACAATATTAGTACAGGAAGTGTTACCATGTATGCTGATGACACGACAGTGGTGGTGGCCGCGGATACTCCGGAGGAGCTCTCAAATCACATTAGGATTGTGTGCCATGATATGGAAGTCTGGTGTCGAAATAACCATCTTATAATTAACACTAACAAAACTGTATACATGAACTTTTTATTAAAAAACCGTTACCATCAAATTTTGAAATAAATAATAATATTAAATTTTCTGAAACTACAAAATTTTTAGGAACCATTTTTGACTCCACAATGTCTTTTAAAAATCACGTTGATTATGTCTGCTCAAAATTAAATTCGGCGTTTTATGCAATCCTTAACTTAAAAAATACATTGGACGAATCGGGATTGCTCTCTGTGTACTATTCACTGGCTTACAGCTATCTTTCAAATAATATTGTGTCCTGGGGAGGTAGTAATGCATCTGAGAGAGTCTTTGTGGCGCAAAAAAGACTACTGAGGTTAATTTTTAATCTTAAACCGAGTGACAGCTGCAAATCTTTATTTATCCAGAAAAGAATCCACACTTTGCCATGTGTGTTTATTTTTAAATGCGTGACTTATGTAAATTCTAATATGGGACTATTTAGGAGACTCGGAGAGTTAAATCATTACAGCACTAGAAACAGGACTATTATAGATGTTCCTTTACACAGGACCTCCTTTTTCGAAAACTCTCCTTTTTACGGTTGTCTTACTCTCTACAACAAGCTTTCAAGAGATTTTAGAAATATGCAAGGTGGTAAATTTAAGAATGCCGTTAGGCAATTTCTTATTGACAAGGCATTTTACTCAGTTGCAGAGTATATGCGACATTAGACTTTGTTACTTTGCTTGCGTTTTGATTTGACAATTTTAATATTCTTTTATATGTATATATTTATACAAAATTTTAACTTTATTTATAATAATTATTTATAGCCAAGGTTTCTGTTCATTTGTATTCTTTTTTTTTGTGTGTTTTTACAATTACATTTTATATATTTATGTGTCTATGTATATTTGTGTATATCTATATATTTTTATAGTATTTATATTTATATTTATTTATATTGACGACCCCTTTGTACCTATTGTGCATTTTAAGGTAATATATTCTATCTATCTATCTATCTATCTATCTATCTATCTATACGATTTTTATCCCGAAATTCCCCCTACCTCCCGAATCTCTTAACGCAGTGTGCACCGCTTTCTTATATGGCGGTATGATAAACGCCTTAAGTGAAACCCCCCTAAAAAATGTTTAAAAGTGTTCTTATCCTAAGGTTCATTCTATTACTGGCCCAAGGACTAAAATCTCTGGCTTTCCTTTCTAATAAAGATATCTCAGAGTAACATCAATGCCCCAACCCCCAACATACAACGTGATACAAAGGATGGCAAAAACTCGATGGGTTTACTATTATACAAATGCACTTTTTAAGCAAATACAAAATATGTACAAAAGTACGTGTACTTAAAAACTCCTCAAATAATTTCATTGCATTTTTATATTTAATCATAAGTAAAAGACGGAAGAAATGGAAAAATATTGTTTAAATACTGTGAACACCTAGTATTAGAAAGTATACATTTGGGGAATTTTTGGAAATATACATTTTTGGGAATTTTAAAATAAGTATACATTTTAATTAGGTTACTTAACATTGGGAATTTTGCTAAATAAAGATATACGTGAGGTGACAAGGTTTTAATAGTATAAATTAAACAATTTTCTAGGTTACTCCTATAATAATAAAATAAAAACATTAAACAAACTGGGTCGCGTAGAAATGCAAAACAAACACTGGAAAATTTAATATTTAAAGAGGGAGAAAAAGAAATTAGAAAAATATTAGATAACAAGTAGGTAAATTGAAGTCAAGTATAAAGTTAAAGTTCTAGTTAATCCCCGTACCAAATAAAGTTAGTTGATAAAATGGAAAGTTAGTTTTTTGTCCACCGGTCTCATGGTCCAAAAGATAGTTCCATATGGTACATTTGCCCCAGTGACGTCAAGTAGTATTTCAAAATGTCAACGTCACAATACGAGTAAAACAATAATTATTTTGTAATGGAAAATAATAACCCACCTATAAATGTAATTAAAGAAATAACTAATGTATTAAAAATGAAATTATGAATCTTGCAAAGGAGGGTTTATGAGAGAAAATCCATTACAATAAAAAAACGTGTAAACAGAAATAAGCCAAAGGATTAAAATATGTCGATTTATAATCTTTGTATATAATATTAAGTAAATACAGGTTTAGTAGAAATAACCGTAACGGTGGATTATCTCAGAAACCGTCAAATAGAAATAAACCAAATTTTGTTTGAAGTAATGATGCAAAATTATACAGATTAAACAGTTTTTATACAGCGTGATTCTAAATAAATGCGAAAAATGTAGGAAGATGGTTTTCACTAAAAATAGAAAAAAAAATTACATGAGAATATGTCCTAACCGTCTAAGTTTCTGAACTACAGGGTGTTAAATAATGTTTTTTTGCACCAAAAAAATTTTGGAATACAAGCAAAAAAAAATTTACCTTTTTTATACTTTCCCATAATTTTCCATACTTCCCCATAATTTTCCATACTTCCCCATAATTTTCCATAACTCCCAATTATTTCCCATAATAAATTCCATAACTCCCAATAATTCCCATACTTCGCCGGCTCTCAACAAATAATTCTCCAGGTGGTTTTTTCTCGGTACTGCCCAAGGTTAGTTTATATTTATAAGGTTGCGACATATTCTCAACTTTAGGCGGTTCGAGGTCGGGGACGCAAAGAAGGGCACTTCTCGGAGAAAAGTTGGCAAGATTGGGTAAAATCAAAGCTAAAGATCAATCCAGTGGCGTCTAAAATTTGCGCATTTCATTTTGCATTGTTTTGAAAGTGATATTTGTTGAAATATGTAATTCTAAATGTTTTTATTTAAAGTAAAAGAATTTACAACTTATTTATAATTAAAAACTGTTGCGTAAACGGTTATTCTAATAATACAATAAACTGTATATCTCCGGCACTGAACAACATGGCCGAAAAATGGGAGATGTGACGTCATAACACGTCAAAGCAATATGGCCGAATGTCGCGACCTTATATAGACCGACTTTGGGTACTGCCCGAAAATAAAAAGAAAATTACACGACATTTTTACTTATAACCTTACTTTACTATACCGGATGACAACGAGATCACTTTCCGAAAACTATTTTTTTTTATTTATTTATTTATAGACCATAAGCCAGATGCAAAATTTTGTCAGTTATTTCCTCCCAGTCCATAACTCGTAAATGCTTTAAGAGGGTTGTAAGCGTGAGCTGCGTCCCCGATGGTGGAATCGTACAGGGTGCGACAGAAGAAAGATCGATATTAAACTGGAATGGAACACCCTGCATTTTAGTTTATTTTTGGATAGTAGGAGTAAAAATAATGTAAATTTTAGCAGCGATTCCTATACCAAAACTAAATGCTTTTTAAGATATTTGGGATTTTTAAGTCATAACAAAAACAAAATTTTAGTATATCCTACCTTACTTACGCTTTATTTTTTACAACATGTTAAAATTGCTAGAAAATTAAGTGTACAATCACCTACGTTTAATATTCTTAAGTAGAAATTTAACAGGGTGTCCAGTACCTAATATTTAGTATTATATTAAATTTTGGACACCCTGTTTAATATTTAGTAAAAAATTTAAATGTAGGTGATGGTACAGTTAATATTCTGGCAATCCAACATAATATACAAAGTCAAGCGTAAGTAAGGTAATATATATATTAAAATTCTATTTTTTGTCAAAATTTTTCAAATATCCCAAAAATTAATAAACCTTTATGTTTTGGTATAGGTATCGCTATTAAAACTTACATTATTTTTAATCTAACAATCTAAAAATAAAATAATATACAGAGTGTTTCATTTAAAAGAACACGAGTTAATTATGACTCTTTTCTTTGGAGCACCTTGTATTATTCCACCATCGGCGCCACAGCTGACGCTCACAAAAGCTTATGTACAACCCTCTTAAAGCATTTTACAAGTTATGGACTGGGAGAAAAATTGGTCACGAAAATCTTTTGCTGGCTTAAAAACCATTATCGATATTGACAAAACTTGGTATAGTCATAAAGTAACATACCTACGGATAAGAGAAACCATGGCATGCTAAAATTTTCGTACCGCTTTTGCGGCAGGCTTGGCGGCAGGCTTGCCATTTTTCCAGTTTACACTTTAAATGCGTCGGTCGAAGCTTCGCCTCGTGTAACATCAGCGATGGGGAGACACGTAAGCTTACTGAAATGACTAACTGGCGGTATTTCAACGAGAAACGAATAAAATTATATTGGGAGTTTTCGCATGACCCGTCCTTAAATCGGCTATTCCATGATAACTCTTATAATTTCCTTACTCTATGGTATAGTTAAAGAGCCAGTGGACGGCAGACAACACATATTTTAGGAAATTTTCTCAGTGAATCTGTTGGACATCCAAGCATGAGGGTGGGGTTAGGTAAGCCCTGTTACGGTGGCTTCAGCTACAATCAGCTGCGATAAAGTCTTTAGCTAAAGAAGTATTTTAGAAATAACATTTATATAAATTCAGATAATTTTAAAATATTTAGAGGACGCTTCCTATGCATTAGAAGACATTTTTTGATATACAAGAAAAAAATTTTTTTATCAGTGTCGCCCGTAATGGGTTTAAGGTAAATATTTTTTAAGAAAAATATGGTACGCCACTGCATATTTTTAAAATAAAAATATTATTTAAAATTTCCATTTAGTTTGGAACAAGCTTCCTTGGCCTTTTTTATTGGACGTAGGGTTTTCCGACAGAACCAAACCAAAATAGGACCATATCACTTTCATAATATTTCTAAATGCAGTATTTTAAAGCGTATTCAACAATGTAACGCACTACGACACTTAATTTAATTTCTTAAAAAAAAACACATTTGTTACGTAGGTAAATGATTTTAATAATACTGAATGGCGTACGTTGCAATTTATTGTAGTTGCCATGAAAACAAAACTAATAGAATATAACCGTAGACGCTTTTTCCAAACAGGAAACCTCATTAAAAAAAAGCGAAAATTTAAAGAAGCAGCCTTTATTAAAAACAACCAAAATAGCTTTAGTAAACCAAGTGTGAAAATACCCACTATTTGGAAACCATTCTTTATACCATAGTATATAAACTTCGTAACGTTAGGAATAACTATTAGTTTACACTTGAAAACGGACAGAGATAGGACTGCTCGAAACGTTGTGTAAATAGTTAAAATAAAGACAATAGAAGTCCGAAATTCTTATAGTATCATTCATACCTGTAAAATTTAACATTTAATATACAGTGCATTCCATTAAAATAAGCCAACCCCCATAAGTTGGTTATTTGTATCCTGATCCTTAATAGTTATTTATTAGATAAGTGAGTTATATTACATATAAGTCACGCAAGAAAAGTTAAGTAAGGTAATTTTCTTAAGTGACTTATATGTAATAACTCACGTGTCTAATACAAAATTTTATCCAACACTTTCGTATAAATCGTTTTTAATATCGAAAATAATTTGAAAACGTCATCCATTATTTGTTACTTGTCATTGTCAACACCAGCAACAAAATTTTGTATTTTTTGGAAAGCAAGCTTGTTTGGTTGTAATGCATTTTGTTGGTAACTACGGGTTTGTTTAGTAAACAACTTTGTAGACAAACATAAAATGCTTTGCGAAATGGAAAATTGTGAAGTTTCTGCGGAAATTTTGGAAGAAGCTGCGGTAGCGACATGCAGTTTAATTCCAGAGAAGTCAAAACTAACGTACAATAAAGAATTTAAAGATTTTGAAGCATGGAGGAAAAGGCGAGGAGTTGGTATTATAAATGAAGATGTTATTATGGCTTACTTTCTGTTTTTATCGAAAAAAGTTGCTCCCTCATCAATGTGGACCAAGTATTCAATGATAAAAAAGACCTTAAAAGTATATAAGAACGTGGATATAGGGAGGTATGGAAAAGTTGTCGCTTATTTGAAGAGCAATTCAAGAAATTTCAAACCGAAAAAGGCAAAAATGTTGGAGAGGCAATACATCGAAAAATTTTTGGCTGAGGCACCTGACGACGAGTACTTAATGTCAAAGGTATGAATTTACTTTAGTTTCTGGTATTAAATATTTATCTGTTCGGATTTTTATAGGTTGCATTGATATTGGGAATCGCTGGTGCATGCCGTTGTGACAAACTAACTCGCTTAAGTATTGAAGATATAGTAGATAAAGGCCAGTACATATATGTTTCTATACCTGATACCAAGACGAACAAATCGAGAAGCTTTACAATTTTAAAAGAAGGATTTTTGGTAAATGTGCTTGAATTATTTAGAAAATATGTGTCCCTAAGGCCAGAGAACACGCCTCACAAAAGATTTTTGTCAACTTTCAAAAGGCAAATGCACTAGGCAATGCGTGGGAATAAATAAAATTTCGAAAATTCCGAGAGTAGTTGCTCATTATTTGCAACTACCTGATGAAATCTTATATAGTGGTCATAGCATGCGGCGTTCTTCAGCGACACTTCTAGTCAACGCTGGGGCCGATATCACCAACCTTAAACGCCATGGCGGGTGGAAGTCTTCTACCGTGGCAGAAGGATATTTAGAAGATTGCATCTCTAACAAGTTTGAGATTGCAAGACGAATACAGGGTGAAGAGCGCACCAAGGCAAGTACTAGTGCTGAAAGACTTCCTGAAGAACACTCCGCACAATGTAACGTTGTCCAAGATAAATCTAATATAACAATTACTGTTAATATAAACACGAATAAATTGTAGTATAATATATTAGTTGTTTTATGTTATTTTTTTAATTGTGAAATGTTGGAAGTAATAAAGAATTAGTATAAGTCACTAGTGAGCTAAAGTCTATAATTCACTAGTGAGCCAAAGGGTACTTTAGCTCACTAGTGACTTATAGTACACTTTATATCCTCAAAATCTGATCAATTATGTAGATATTATATGTAAGTGTTGGATAAACACATTAATTTTAATTTTAGGGGGACACATTTTTGTATCAAAATTTAATTGTTCAAGGATATATCCTCCCCCACTAGCACAAACGTCAAAAACTTTAAATGGGAATGGAGGTCAAGTGGTACCTTATTTTAAAGGGTTTTAAATTCTTTCTTCCAGAGAATTAATTTTTTTATCGGTTCCGTGGTTTTTGAGAAAATAAACTTTAAATACCTAGTGTCATTAGCCCCTGTAACTTTTTTATTTTTTAGAATATCAAAATAAAATTTGGTATCTAGGTATATCACCTAAATGTAATATATTTTATGAATTCAGTTTTTTTCTGGTACTGTACTGTACGACCTCAACTGTATCATTTAAAATGGGACACCCGGTATATTTTTATTTATTTTAATAGTAAAGATCACTTCGAGTACAATGGCACTTCGTTTGCTACTTTTAGACACCTTACCTCTAAATATTGAATGTTTTTAATTTTTAATCTAAAGAACCATTAATGTTATAAAACTTAAAATTTTAGGCCAAGTAGTCACGGCAAAATAAATAGTTACATCTATTTTTGTGTAAAACCTTCTGCCAATTTTTCGTATTAATGGCACTTTAAATCAAAAGTTAAAAATATTTATTGGATAAATGTCAAAAAGTAGCAAATAGAGTGTCATAGTACTTGAAATGCCGCCTTTTATGCTAATTAATAAAAATATACGGGGTGCTCTCTATTCTAAACCAGAAGTAACAAAAAACAACTAAATGCATGAAATATTGCACATTGGAGTGATACGTACTAAATTTTATTTTAATATTCTTAAAAATGGAGAAGCTATACAGGGACTAAAGACACCGGGTAATTAAAGTACATTTTCTCGAAAACTACTGGATCGATTTTAAAAAAGTAAAGTCTGTTGAAGAAAGAATTTTAAACCCTTTAAGATAAGTTACAACTTAACTCCATTTTCCATTTAGACTTTTTAACGTTTGTGTTGGTAGAGGAACGGATAACCTTAAACAAGTAAACTTTGACACAGAAATGTATCCCCTAAAAATTAATATTGACGCGGTTAAAATTTTATTTTAAGTGTACAAATAACATTATTATAGGGGGTTGCTCGTTTTTATTGGAATGCACTATACAGGGTGGTGTGATTTCGCCTGTTTTAAGAGGAAACTCGTATTTCCCGACCAGATAAAAAAAATTGACATAGGTGTCTTGGGTTCGAAAGAATATGATAGCTAACGCAATAGAAGCTCAATTCAAATGACTACATTACAAACGATTTATTACTACGCGCTTATATGGACAGCTTCGGAGTCTATATAAGCGGGCTTATAAGAAGGGCTTTGATTTTCGGCGCCGATTTTGTTACACATGTCCGTAATTTTATTGTGGTAGCTAGTATGTTCTTTGGTCCTACTTATGTATTGATATATTTTAAAAGTAAGGGGCAGTAGCGGCAAATACGTGAGTGCACGGGGGCCAATAAACCCAAAGAGGTAAAAATGTATGGGTGCAATGCACCCATATAAAAAATAAATAATTTTGTTATTAAAGGGTTTAAAACTTTCTGCTAAATGAAGTTAATGAAATGTATGTAGATGAGGACTTTTTTCCTTTTTAATTAGATAAAAATAAAACCTCTTTGGTAATCTTAGTATTTTCAAGGGGTAATGACCGAAGTATTTTTTTATTCTTTAAAATTTTAGTACACATGGCATCCATAGAAAAACAAAATCTCAAAACTCGCCGCGCCTGGTAAAAGGAGCGCGGGCACGATTTATATTAAAAAAAAAATAGGATACATTTACAAAAATAAAAACTAAAAAAATTGACAGAGCGGGCTTAATACGGCTATTTTTACCCAATCTTTAAAAAGTTTAGGATCCGGGACTTACTACACTACGCTCGACACATTCTGTGATAATAGGATAAGAAAATATAGGTGTAAAGCTATATTTTGAACATTATCATTTATCGTTCTTTCCGCTAAGTCTTTATACAGGGTGTAATTTAATTAATGACTTAAAATAAAAGATATGAATCCTAAGCCTGTTTTAGAAAGAAAACTTTATATAAACATATATTCTAAACCTCTTAACTTTTGAGCTACAGGCTGTTAAAGTTTTAAGAAATAATCGATTTCATTTTATGACTTTAAAATTGTTTAAGATATTTTCATAAAATTTGGTACGCACCTACTAAGCACCAATAGGATTTTTTCTTGTGGAACAAAAAATACCAGTGGCGTCTGAACGTAATAAATACGGAACATTTTTCAAAAAAAATGTTACGCTACTGCTTTTTCCAAAACCAAAAATCATTTTTAAAATCCTCCTTTATTTACAACAAATTTAACTCCTCGATTTGTTTACGTCTGATATACCGTTTTCGCGCAAAAAAAAACAAAACTAGGACACCAGACTATTAGCAATGCATCAAAAACGGTTTTTATTTTTCACGCAAAGCCAGCGCATTAAACAAAGAAAAATGTAGAGGTGAAATTTGTTGCAAAATAAATGGAAATTATAAAAAATGAAAGAAGCAGTGAGAAATGTACCACATTTTTTTTAATCCCCAGTATAAATTTTGTTCGGACGCCACTAGTAGAAGTAATTAAAAATATTTTAGAAAAAAATGCCTATTGGTGATTAGTAGGCGTATCTTAAATTTTATAAAAATATCTTGAAAAGTGTGAAAGTTATGATAGGAAAAGTATTTTTTTCTTAATTTTTTAACCCCTGTAGCTTAACAGTTGGGGTTTAGAACATGTTTATATGAACTATTTTTCTAAAATAAGCGAATCATACCCTTTATTTTTGGCTATCAATTAAATTACACCCTGTATACTCCAACACAAAATAGTCACTTTAATCACCCAAACTTGTATCTAAGGTTAATATAGCTTTATGCATTTGACATTTTCCAGGACTAAGGATACATCTCCCAAAATGAAATATAGAGACGAGACGCATATCGGGATAGCTTTATGTTTCCTGGCTCTCGTTGCGGTGCCCGAATATCATAATTTAGGGATCCCCGGGGAAACTTCTATTCCCATTATGTACCCAGGCTGAAGTGCGTATAGGTTTACCTGGTAGGTAGGTGTATATGTGTATGTGTACCTTTACTCTTGTTATTAAGTCAAGTTATTGTTTTTTTAACAGTATACAGGGTCATATAACTTAGGTGTTCTTTGTTATTAGTCAATTTGCAAAATGGTTTTAATTCGAAAACAACTACCATTTTAACCGCTCTTGCAATGGTCCTTTGTGTTAGGAAAAGATATTTTAAAAATACAGGGTCGGCCAAAGTGGGTAACCCATTTAAATTGTCTTTTTTACCTTCTTCCTAAATTGTTCTAATTTTGTCTCAGGATTGTAAAGAAAATATGAGAACTTTTTTATGGACCACATATTAGTTCCCAACCCGCACAAAAATTAATAATTTTAACCTCTCGTCGATACCGTGCACATTTTATCAGGAATGCGCTCACTAAAAAAACAATTTGTGCTGGTGTCGCTAAGTTTGGAGAAACAGGAAACTCAACGTCAACCAGAATATGGATGGTGGAGGGGAGGATAACCATCTGAATGTTTTAAAAGTGTCCGTCGAAAGAAGCAACTTAAGGTGGCGCCACAGTAGCCAGAGGAGATTGTTTAACCAATGAGCATGAATTATTAGAGTGAGATACAAAATGAAAAAGAACAGATAGATACAAAATAAAAAGGAAAGAAATACCAAAATCATTCCACTGGCTACGGTGGCGCCATCCCAATTTGCTACATTCCGATGGCCACTTTTTCAACTTGTCCGCCATAAAAGATGGTTATCTTCCCCTCCACCCTCCATAAACCAGAAGACGAATAACTGGCCTTCAAGATCGCCTGACTTAACGGCACCCGATTTCTTTCTCTGGGGTTACCCTAAAGAAAGAGTGTTCAAAAATAAAACGCGGAAGGAAATAAAAAGCATTATTAAAAAACGAAATTCGGGCCACAGCAAGAAAAAAGTAAACGTTAGTGATGAATGTAATGGTTAGAGCAAGACTGTGTGAAGAAGAAGAAGAGGGTTATTAACGAGATATTATTTCTTTTACATAAGTCTCCAAGGAATTTACTTTTAGTTATTGCTTCAAAAGAACTATACTGAACTTAAAAATACAATAAAAAAAATAAATAAATAGGTTACCTACTTTTGACCCACCCTGTACAATGTGGACATCCTCAAGGTGGTGGTAAGTGACTACCATAAGGTACTGCCACATTAAGGTGGTTAATTTAGTGCCGTATTTATAGTGCTTCCTTAAGGCGACCTTACACCTTGAGGCACCCTTAAGGAACATTTAAGGGTTCCTTAAGGTGTAAGGACGCCTCAAGAAAGCACTATGAATATGACCATTAGTGTAGTAAGAGGGAAATTGTTTACACGGAACTTAAATACTTGAAGATTAGGGGAAAGAAAAGACCTCCGCGGGCAGCAGGTTTTAAATTCTAAAAACTCTGAGGATAAAAGAACAAACAAAGTGGAAAGTTCGAGACCAGTCCAGTTGAACCGTATAGGGTTACATACCGGCGGCACCACGAGTTTTTTTGTTAGAAACCGTTAGTGGAGAAGTTATCTCGACAAATCTTCAGAGCAAAAGCTATGGAAGTATCTAAAAAAGCGATAAATCCTCCACAGCCCGATGATGGGCAAGAGAAGGAAACCTCTCTGTAAGCAAAAGATCAAGCACAATATTCCAGAGGGGGTCGGAGCTGGAATACATACAAAGTGTATAAATTAGAAAAGGAAAATAACTTTTTCACTCGAAAGAGAAATCCACGGTTTTTTAAGCTGCGTAGCTATAAATATAATATGTTTATGTCAGTTGCATATGGTCATTCTTAAATGTGACGCCCACAAGATTAAATGTGTCTGCAGAACTTAGCCGCTCATTGTGTTTAGGATACATTAAATTGGACGAGATTTTTGACGTTCCAATCCAATATTAAATTAGGGTCCTGTGAAAGAGATATCTGCATCGTCCTGCGTTTGCTACCAAGTCAGGCTTAGAGATTGGTTTGAGAACCTTAAAACTGGAGTTAAAGGTACCTAATTAAATATCAAAGAATTTACGAACACCTGGCAATATAAAGGTGATTTGAATCTTTTTGTCATTTATCCTCTTCTATTGAATGGCTTTTTGTATAAAGTGATCTCGCTCTTCGTGCCTGCTAGACGTTTGTTTACATTCTTTTATAAGCGGGTGTTTGCGGGAACATTGACGACATTGCAATTTCTGATCGCAATAATAAACAAATTTTTATTTAGTGTTTGGTGGATTGTGGGATTCGTTTATGTTATGTTGATGTATTGTATTTTGTTTTAACTTTAACACTTAGAATAGGTTGGAGTTCACTAATTAATTTTTATTAAATCCATGCAATCTAAAACACCACCTAATTTCAACTTTTGCTAATTAAACGAGATTAATATTATATTATATATTATCCCGCTAACTCTCTCCTTTTTATACGCAAATCTTGTCGCTGTTTCTTTCTTCTCTATGATTTTTATACAAAATAAAAAAGCCAGATACGGTAACTATTTACAAACCGGACGCATTGCCGATTTTAAAGAAATTTGGGATATGGTAGTTTTTGGGGCGCTGATTACGAATCTGAAAGAATTTTTAGTCAGACTTGCTTTGTTCTCGAGATATTCATCATTAGACTTGATAGCCAAAACTTACCTGAATTTACTATTTCCCTCTTCTTTTTGCACTCAATTCTTGATTAAAGGGTAAGTTGGTACTTAATATTTGATTTCCACCTCTAAAAACCCCATTTTTCTATTTATTTTACCCGTTTTTTATAAAGTTGCAAAGCTTCAGTTGCATTCATTTTGACCGCAGTATCTAGCCTTGGCGCCGACAATGCTACTATTATTGAATTAAAGCTTTACATTTTTATGGAAAAAATGGGTAAAATAAATATTCAAATGGGGGTTTTGGAGATAAAAATCAAATATTAAGTACCAATTTAGCGGAAAACTCAAGAATTGAGTGCAAAAGAAGGGGAAATAGTGAATTCAGGTTAGTTTTGGTAATCAAGTCTGATGATGAATATCTCGAGAATAAAACAAGTCCGACTAAAAATTCGTTCTTTTAGATTCGTAATCAGTGCCCCAAAAAAACCGTATACCAAATTTCGTTAAAATTGTCGATGCGTCCGATTTGTACCTAAATATTTACCCTAGATACATTTTAATTAAGCGAAAGATAAACTATAAAAATCCGGAGAGTTATTGGACTTGGACTGATGAAAATCTGAGTAAATATGCCAAATAAATGAAACATAAGCAAAAAAACAAATATATTTTAAGAAATAAGTGCATTTTTCTATAACGGGTGCATTTTTCTATAACGGGTGCATTTTTCCACAAGAACCCAACGTTTTTAGGTCCTGTAGTCTATGATTTTTCCACTGCTGAAGATTTACGAACTATTTAGAAAGAACGATACAGAGTAAAGACAAGACATAGGAAATTTCTTTTCTGCCTATTTCTTCCTTCTATCAAATTACAGAGTGCGGGAGCAGTTTTGAGTCCTTTGAGTCAGATTAGGAAGGCCAGCTTGGACAGGGTGCTCTAAGCAAATTGAGATTAAACAAACATATAAACTAGTTCTGAATACCTTTTACTGTTTCCTTAATTAAGTTTAAATTTTACATATTATATTATGTATTTACTATGCATATTTAGAATGGAGGTAGAGGTACAATAGCATCGCTATACCTCGCCACCATTATTGCATTTTTTAAGGTTTCTGCTTTTTATTAAAATAAAAGACTTCTTTATTATTTTTATTTATTTAGTATAGATAAAAAAATGTTTAATATTTAACTGTTTTCTGCCCAAAATGCCATTCTTTCCTTGTTAAAGCCTTGAGTAATGTTAAATTTGGCACCTGTTTGATATGTACCAGTTACATTTAAAACTGTCATATCTTTGTTTTCAAATAAACCGGCGTCGTTTAGTTCAAGAGGTTTCCACTTAATATCCTTTAGGATGACATTTTCACTTGGATTTGGATCTCTAAAAAAATAATAAAAGTCTATTACGTTTGTTTATTATTAAACAGCTTTATAACTACAAATACCAATTTCATTTTAAACATTCTCCTTACTAAGTTTCAAAAATACCAAACAAGACTTAAACTACGTATTTTAGAAAGTGAATAAAAAAGCAAAATAACTATGGTAATATTTATTTTCTTTATCTGACTCTGTAGATATTCATTGGTAATTGGTAATATTACAAATCAACTGATCAACAATAATTACATAAAAGTTAAGAAAAGAAAAGCAAAAGTTAGCAAGTATTGTTAGAACTTCGACATACCACCAATTTTGTTAAGCAAATATTAACTTACATACATAAAGAAAAAGGCATATTTATTTGGGATAAAAATGCTTAAGACAATATCAGCGCATCACAGGGTAAGTTAAGAATATATCACAATACTTGCTGGGTGCTTTCAAAATGTTTAGCAATAATTTACACTAATTTTGTGCAGGCTAAAGGGTCTAAACGGAACATTAAAAAAAAATTTATTTTAATATTAGATAAATATAAAATATTTTTAACCAATTTATATTAAATAATTTAATTATAATTATAACTAATAAGTAAAGTAAAAGATTTTTATTATATTATTGAAAGGACAGAATAATCCTTCATAATATACAGTGTGTCCGCCTAAGTTCTCTACATATGGAATACTTTTTTAATATAAATTTTACGAAAAAAGTTATTATTTATAAAAAGTTCTGCATGGTCTAAAACGTAAATGCAATTTGGGGCGAGCGTAGTGCAGTGGTAACGTACCAGCTTCTCACCGCAGCGATCCGAGTTCGAATCTCGGAGCAGGACATTGGCATTTTAATTGCTCGTCACCTCATAGATGGCTTGGCAAACCACTGTGTAGTATTCTGCCTACCCCAGGTAGTGGTTATTAAAAAAATAAAAAAATAACGTCTTTGTTGGCACTACCGCGTTGTCTAAAGGTGCTGTGAAATGCAAAAATTGCATGTTTCAGTGCTTGGATAACGTTAACGGAACAGCGTGGAAAAGGGGTTAAACATCTAATAACCAGACACCCACGGTACTCTGGTACTTAGGCATAAAGCCTTCGTGGAGTGCTAAACAGATTAAAAAAATCATTAGATATTCATTTTTCTCACAAGGTATCTTACAAAATGTGAATTTTGTTTAAGAGAAAAGTACCCTTATTTTTGAAAATATTGAAAATTACTATAAAGCAAAAATGTTTAGAATTAAAAAGTACTCTTAAATATGCAAGCTCGTTTATTTACAGAAAAAAATCCTTTATTTTTTTATGGATAGCGAGCGTTTTTGTGACTTTTCACTGTTTTGACAGTTCTTAAGCTTTCTTTAGACATTACATTTCACAATAAGTATTTACAAATGTACAAATTAAAATTTTTATTGTTTTATCATAAAAAAATAATATTTATTATTTATATTTAATTCTAAACATTTTTGTAATTTTTAAAAATAAGGGATTTTCCTCTTGAACAAAATTTATGTTTTTTGAGATACCTCGTATACTAATAAAAAAAAGGAAATCGAATGATTAATTTTTAGGCATGCAGAGCCTTTATAAGGAATAACTTTTTTGTAAAATTAATAATAAAAGAGTTTCCCATATGTAAAGAACTTAGGGGGACACACTGTATAAAAAGATAAAGTTTTATTAAATAATTTATATAATATCTTTACTCTGGAGGAAAGCCTAATAAAATTTTGTTTAAATTTGTATTACCAGAAAACCAATAAACTATGAAAAGAAAGTTGTTTAGGCAAACAAGCATTAAAATTAAACTTGAAGGGTAGTAACTTAAAATCCAATAACATTTTTAAAAAACTTTGTTTGAAGTTGCGCCATTATTTTATCATATAGAATTACTGCTTTAAGTTTTATGATTGATTTTTAAGTTGCCCTGTACAAAAAATGGTTTTTACGTATCTACAGAAAATTTCATTCTTACCCGTATGTAGCAAAGTTTACCCATAGGCTCAACCATGTTCTGCTTAAGTTTATATCAGTTGTAGATGTAAGTTGGTTCTCGAAAAGATCCGGAATTTTAAATTGAAAAGTAGGTCATCGCAGTGGCTATTACCTAAAATGTTTAATTTTTTCATTTGTTGACATTGTTTACATAAAAGTCTAAGAGTTAATGGATGGCAAACCGTTAGTATCGTACCAAAGCTCATATTTTCTCAATGATTCTCCTATACCTGCATTATATGAGATGGGGGGCTTCACTAAGCCGAGTGAGGGAAGCTAAGACCTCACTCAGATAGGACAAGTATCTAAATTTGATCAAGTTCGACAGTATTTTACCAAATCTGCCGTTTGGACACATTAAAGAGTATAATCAGACCAAAAAAATATTGGCAGACAATTCAGCTTGTTGTAATTTCGTAGCAGACTTTTAGATTTTTTTAATTTTCAGAAAGTCTGCAACAAAATTAAACCACGTTGCCAATATTTTTTGGTCGCATTGAATATACTCTTCTCATTTGTCTTGATGACAGCTTTGGTAAAATACTGCCGAACTTGCACAAATTTAGGTAGGAACTGGTACCTAACTTTAGGTACCTGAGGTAAGGTACCTTACCTGTGTGGGATCATAGCTACCCTCGTTCGCCCTAATGAAGCCCCATCTCATGTAAGATAGATATAGGAGAGTAATTAAGCAAAATATGAGATTTGGTAAAATACTGCCGAACTTGGTCAAATTTAGATAGGTACTGGTACCTTACCTGAGTGAGGACATAACTACCCTCGTTCGGCTTAATGGAACCCCATCTCATGTAAGGTAGGTATGGGAGAGTGATTGAGCAAAATATGAGATTTGGTAAAATACTGACGGTCTGCCATCCACTGGCTCTTAAATTATAAACTAAATGGTCAAACAGGTAATTTAATGATTTCGTCCTTTATACGTCACTGTTTATAAAGTCGCGAAAATAAGTGCTTTTAAAATTTTTAATTTCATGACGTCACTTACAATTAAAAGCTGTTTGCAATAGAAGTTAACCAATTTTGTTTTTGAAATTTGGTAACTTTGTTATGGATACTACTACTACTACTACTGCTACATTAGCTAATTTCATGCTTCCATTTTATTGTAAATAACAAAACCGCTATAAAAACACTGAAGAGAACATTTAACATATAAACTGTCAATGCTTTTTAAATCGTATCTCTGCATAGGTTTTAAAATACTTTAAATTAAATTGGTGACATTTTTTTAGAAAAAAATCGATCAATTTAAGAAGCTTAATTTAAAAAGAAATATTAAGTTTCGTAACTATTTGGTTTTGAACTAATTTACTGTATTCAAGTTTTTGTATTTTCCATATCGAACTTACACGATTACCAATAAGATAACTAAAGGACATTTAAAGGTCAAACTAAAGTAAAGGCTTGTAATTAACTTTGACTAACCCTAATTTGGAGGCATATAATTGGGTCTGTCTCTGTAATAAAGCGATAGGGGTAAAAATCATTCGCACCCTAGTCCCATACGGGACTTATTTTTTATTTATATCAAATTAGTGTAAGATTGATTTTAGTTAAACGCTTGTAATTAGAATAATTTATATTAGTAAGATTTGATTGTAAATGTGTATTCTTGTGATATTAAGAAATTATGATTATTATTATTATTGTTCCAAAACACCTCGTATAAAAACACGTGTCTTCGTTTTTATACCTTTATTAACAATGGAACGTAACTATGGTTACAACAACGACAAAATCTACTCTTGTCAATGTCTCGAAGTTTACAACACAAAAGTCGAATTTATACTGACTGATCCGAGGTTTCCCGTCGCCCTTTAATAGTATGTTGGAAGAATAAAGAATGATCTAGAATATTCGAGAAATATCGTGAAAATTCCATAGTACATGATGGCATAAAAGTTATTAATGGATAATTCGGTCGTTTTCGGAAACCTTCGAAAGTGATGAAAGAATTTGGAAAAATTAAGGTAAATTATTTAAATAAATTAACAAACTAAATTAAATGATCCTAACTCTCTAAAATTCTATAACCTACACACATTTTTGAAAGTCTGTAACATTATTATTATATAAATACTAAAAGGTTACCGGAAAGTATTAGGTCAATTAAATTGACCAATTCTTTTATTTATTTATTTTTTTGCTTATCGCACTAAAATTAAATTATTTGCACCTTTTTTAAATAACTTTTTAGATATCATGTTAACTAACTTCATTTTTGATATTTTTATTAATGATCTCCCTAATCGACGCCCGTTAGTCGGATGTCACAAATGATTTTTAAATTGCTGGATAAGCAGAGGTGATTGCCAAAAAAGTGTAATAATTTCAAAAATAAATTTATTTTTTATATGTGTCAAACTCTTTGGCAGTATAAGTTAATATCTTGCAAAGACCTATTTAAAGGATCACGTTGAACTAATGATAACTTTTGATTAGAAAGTCAAGAACTATAAAATGCTAAATTTTTAGCCAATTCGACTGGACCCAAAATCCATAAGTCTCATTTCAAGTCAAACTTGCTACAGCATGTTTTTGAATTTCTTTTATTTTCTTTAATTATTTTCAATACATATTTTGTTTATAGAGATTTAGTCGAATAAAATGTTACTTAAGGGGTAACATTGTTTAGAGGACTCAATTTTATTTTTGGTTATTAAGGGGGTCAAAGTAAAGTTACATTTAAGTTTGTGAGGTCGACACCCTAGTTCTGCGGTCGCCATCTTAGAAAAGGGGTGCAAAAGGCTTATATTATTTATATAAAAACTATTGATCACACGAAAAAAATAATACATTTTTTGTTGAAAATAAAATTCTCTTTAATTTTAAATTTACTAGTTTTTTCCTAAGATTAAAAATAAAAAGTTTTTAATGAAAATTAGGGCCAATTCTGACCATTTTTTTTTAATGTAATTACTTTCTTTCTATTCATTTTGCGAAAAGTTAATATTCAAGCACCTCTATAGAATACCACTAAAAGAATAATTTTAATTTAATAACTTTGTATCGTCCGATAAAAAATAACAAAGTTATAAACAAAAGAAGATGTAAATTTCTGAAATTTGTAAACCAGTTCAAAGTTAACACTTTAGTTAACAGTGTGGTCGAGCGGGTTGGAATAACCACATATAAAATTTAGGGGTTTGTTTTTAGAAAAACGTTGGAACACGTCGATTTTTGTTTTTGGCTAAGATGTTTTTATAGTAAAATCATGTATACAGAGTGGCTCACAAATAGGCAATGACTATTAACTTAATTTTTTAAGAGGAAACACTCATTTTATTACATTTTTTATCGAATTCTAAATATATTTCGTGTACCATGTCTTATACGTTACTAATAATAACTGACGCCTGCGCCGCTTTAAAATATTGTATGAAATTAATAGTGAATTTTTCAATAACTGTTAACTTTAGGTATAAGATATGGTACATGATAACTCAATGCAGAATTTAAAAATGTAATAAAAAATAGGTGTTTCCATTAAAAAAAAAAAAAGTTAATGGTCATAGCTCATTGGTGGGTCACCCTGTATACATGATTTTATTATGAGAAACACCACAGCCAAAAATAAAAATCGACGTGTTTGAACATCTTTTAAGAAACAAACCACTGAATTTAAATGAATTTATTCCAGCCCGCTCGACCAGATGTAAACTATGGTGTTTATTCTTGACGGGTTGACAAATTTCATTTTTGTTTATAAGTTTGTTATTTTTTATCGGACGATAAAAAGTTATGGAATCAAAATTATTTTGTAAATGTCATTCTGTTACAATGATCTAAATCGGTGCTTTTTGTGGCTTTTGGGATAATCGGGTGCTAAATGAAAAATATCAGAAAACCAGTAATATTAAGTGTGCATTTTACAGTTCAATATGCCTATAAAACCGTTTCGATTTAAACCAACGAGCCGTTTTTTGTGTTATTTGGTCAAATTAAAAAAAAAAGAATTGAAGGATCACGCAAAACAAATAAAAAGAAATTTATAAGGGTAAAAAAATTGTGACACAAGTGGCCCTAATTTTTAATAATAACTTTTTATTTTTAGTCTTGTGAAAAAATTAACAAAGTCAAAATTAATGGGCATTTTATTTGCAACAAAAAATGTTTTTTAATTTTCTTTGTGTGACAAATAGTTCTTCATATAAATAATAAAAACTGTTTGCATCCTTTTTACAAGATGGCGGCCGCAGGACAAGGGCGGCGACCCCACAAACTTAAATTTAACTTTACTTTGACTCCCCCTTAAAAAATAAAATTGCGTCCTCTAAAAATGCTGTAAAAATGGAACATTTTAATGGACTAAATTTAAAATTGTTGAAAAAACATTTTAAAGCAACCTTTTACGCAGATTGCAGATATATTTAATTTAAAAAATGTCCAATATAAAAAGTAGTTGTTTTATCCTAATCATTATTTGTTAATAAAAAATAGTTTTATACGTATTTTAGTCACCAGAAAAGTATGATACAAAGATGTTTTCACTTCAGATTAGTTTTTTTATGTAATAAAGATTCAAATCTTACAAATTTTGGGTTTAATAACAAAAATTGCTTACTTACTCCACTTTGGATTATACAAGATGTTACTGTAGTTGGCCCACAAACCTCCAAACGTATATTCACCAGAGTATTCAAAACTGTAGAAATATATAGAATCATGGCCATTTGCAACTTGTAGTGATGCAGTTTGATACGTCGAATAAAGGAAAAGGTATCCGACCATAACTGAAATGGAAAGTATGGGTTAAATTTACTACAAGTCCCAACAAAAACCTAAATGTAAAAAAGGTAAACCAAGTTCAATACTAAAATTATGCTTGGCTGTGGGCTTGGCCACAAAAAATGGAGATCTAAATAAGTGCCAAGTTCTATACAAAATCCAAATATGTAAAAATAAGAACAAAATAACAATATGAAACAAGTATGAAATTTATTTTTTGAATACCCATAACAATTGCTGTTATTTAAAAATGTGAGATCTTAAAGTTGTTGAGCCAATGTTCATTACATTAGTCATTTTATAAGGTGTTTCAACTTATTTAACTTTTCTTTATTCTAATATTCTAATAAAACCTGGCCAAGTCAAATCAAACCTATTTTTCTTACTTTTTAAATAACATTGCTTTAGGTATCTAATAAAACAAAGAAATAGGGTTTTATACTTGTCAATATTGTTATTTTGTTCCTATTAATACATATTTGGATTTTCTACAGCATTGGCACTTATTTAAATCTTCACCCTTTTTGCAGCGAAGCCCACAGCCAAGCATAATTATAGGAACTTGGCTTACCTTTTTACATATTGTTACTTTTTGTAAAGAAAATAAATTTAAAACAGTACAATTACCACTAACCAAAACATTTCTTTCATGCCTTGTGTATTTAGTTTATTTATTGGGTTGGTAAAAAACAAGAAACAAAATATTATTAAATATTATTTAAGTCGTCAATATATATTATTGAAAATTAAAAAAAGAAATTAATATATATATATATATATATATATATATATATATATATATATATATATATATTATATATATATATATATACAGTGTGTCCCAGATAAGGATCCTAAACATGGGAATCTCATTATCTGGAGATACAGCTTAGGTTAAATGAGGAAAAAGTAGTGTTTTTAAAGCCTATTTACATGCCGTTAAAAACTTCATGTTAAATTTTCATGGCCTGCTGAGATATTTGGCAAAAACGATATCGATTTTATTTTTCTGACTTTATTTGAAGAGATATAAAAAAACCCTAAACACTTTTTCATTGGCACTTTCAAGAAACCATCATTAACTTTGCTTTTATATGGCTCAAAAAAAGTACACCCTGTATCTGTACTCGTTTTTATTACAATTTCAACGATGTATAACATGTCATATTTTAATTTTTAGTTGAAAGAAAAATTACATCTTTTCTGTTTTCTTAAACAATTGCTCTAAAAACAACAACTCGACAAGCAGGGTAATAAGGACAAATACTATTTTATAATGATATTAAATTATGTTACAGATACGGTAACAGGTATTAACGTCCAAGCATTTGTTTGCAAGGCCTACTTAAAAATAACTTTAAAAAATAGAAAAAATGCAATTTTTCTTTTAACTGAAAATTAAAATTTGACATGTGATACATCGTTGAATTTGTAAGAAAAAATGAGATCAGATACAGGGAGTACTTTTTTTCGAGCAATATAAAAAATAAAGTTGATGATGGTTTCTTGAAAACGAAACGTCGGGTATAAAATCTAAAAATACCGTCATGTAGTAGCTAAAAAGTACCAATGAAAAAGTGTTATTAGTTTTTTTATATCTCTTCAAATAAAGTCAGAAGAAGATAAAATCGATATAGTCAAATTTTCGTTTTTGCCAAATATATCAGCAGGCCATGAAAATTTTTCAAGTTTTTAAACGGCATGTAAATAAGCTGTAAGAAACACAACTTTTTCCTAATTTAACCTAAGCTGTATCTCCAATAGTTACTGAGATTCCCATGCTTAGGATTCTTATCTTGAACACATTGTATATACATATATATATATATATATATATATATATATATATATATATATATATATATATCTATATATATATATATATATATATATATATATATATATATATATATATATATATATATATATATATATATATATATATATATATATATATATATATATATATATATATAAAACAACTTTTGGCGGTTTTAAAAATAACATACTTCTTGCTAAAAGTGAATGGGACATATCTAAGCAACCCATAGAGACATAATTTTTAAATTTTTTTAAGCTTACTAAATTTAACCCGCTCAATTTATTGCAATAAAAATAAATGGAGCATTTCATTTAAAAAGAATACATGTAGCACAAAATAGAAATTTTTAACAATGCCCATATCACTTTTTAATTCCAAATACCCATAAACTCTTGGATACAATACTTACGTCTATAAATCCCTGTTCCCACTCTTCATCATTATTAACATAATTTTTCCACCAAAAAATTGTTCGGAAACATTTTGATACACTGAATCATTAAGGGACAAAATGTTTTTAACAATGCTGTCAAAACTTTTATTAAAATCATTTCTTATCTGTTCAGGTCCCAAAAGGCCTAAAAATATTCGTAAGTCATTATTAATAATAAAATCATATTAGGAATAAAAATTAAAAACATACAAAAATAATATGGATATTTAGAGTTTTTTTGTTACTAATCTAATTTTTTTATGCGAAATCATGCTACTGCTGCTACGCCCTTAGTGGTATAGTTGAAAATACTTTTTAATTTCTTATAGTCCAGGGCTTACCAATCTGTGCGTCACAGCGTGGTTCCAGAGGCGTGGCGTGTTGATGCTACAAGGTCGAGTCGACGTATTGTACAAAAAAATTGATATCCAACAAAGAGTGTCCATTCTCTTAGGGGAGAGAAACAGTTTATTTACCCCCACCAATTAAAAAATGGCACACACCTGCGACTTGTGATTGTGTTCAGCGACCGAAAGAGCTCGTTAAAGTTTTATTTTATTCTTGCTTAAAGTTGGTAAAAAGCACGTGCTTGGTTAAAAGTACGGATTTATTTATAATTTTTTGTTTCAATACGCACTTTTTACGTAACAGTTTTTGTGTCTGAATCAATACTATCAGCCAAATATCTTGCGAACTTTAACCGGTTTGATGGTTAACTTAACATAGCGGGATTACTCGTCATGCGCATGGGAGGTTCATTTTCCGGCTTGCTATTGGCTGTTATAAATGTCAAAACTCTTGACTTTTCACAATATGTTTAATATGACTGATGTTTTGTGATTGTTGTGGCTGTATATTTGTTTTGTGTTTATATTCGGTTTAATTTTACATTTGACCTGTGTTTATAAATATAAATTATTGAAACAAAATTTGTGTAAATTTATTGATTTTTTAAATAAATTATTTTTTGAAATTATTTACGTTGTTTTTATGAATAAAAACAAATTATCACTTTATGTAAGATTTATTTTTTTACAACAAAATATTATATACATTAATATTTTATATAAATACGTTAAAATATATTTAATGAATATCTTGCTGGAGGTAAAAGCACAATGAACCAATAGAGGATTTCTGTGTGCGTCACTCCCATTTAAAAAATTTGCTTGAACTGTAAAGACAGACAAATGACCAGTTTAAAAAGTTATAATAGTGATAAAAATTATACTAAAGCAAAAAATAAAGAGGCCTAAACACTTAAAAACTTAATAACTCGACCCAGTTAAAGGTACAAACCAAGATATAGAGTGTGTCCACTTAAGTTCGTACCATAAGGCAAACTTTTATTATTAATTTTACGAAAAAATTCAACCATCCCATATTAATTGTTTTTGGTGTGGTAGGTATATGAAATATCTTTAAAAATATAAATTTTTCTTAAGAGGAAAGTACACTTATTTCTGTCAATATCGAAAATTTGTGGAAAAAAGATGTTTAGGATTAAGATTTTTTTTCTGCAATAACGAGCATTTTTGAGCTTCCTTTACAAAAGTATTTTATTTCAAAATAAGTATCCAGTAATGTGGAAACTTAAATTTTCATTGTTAATTAAAACCTACAATCTTATCTGCTTCCTCATACCTAAAAAACAAGTATGTAGATATCGAGTAAAATGGGACCAAGCACAGTGCCCTATGGAAACTGAAATCCTACTACGCTTTTCTCAGTATAAGTAATATTAACTTATACACTATATTACCTTTCAACTAAATAGGATCAAAATAAATCTAAAATTTATTTGGTTGGTAAGTTTAACAGTGCTATTTTCATATATTTCTTAAAATTATACTCTTCTTTACATTTTACAACCATTCTTTATGCTAAATATGTAATTACTCACAATAAAAGTTTAGTTTTGCAAGAAATAATTCAATTAGATTTTCATTTCTTTAGTTCTTATTTCCTCAAAATGTATTATATATTTTTCCACATTAACCTATTCAATCTGAAAAAGTATACTTCTACCAAATAGATTTTAATACACCATTAGCACTAAATTACCAATATTTAGTCATTCAAATATAATAAATTTCAGTATAAACCACATTTTACACTTTTTATTAATGTTATAGTATATTTACCTCAATAAATCAATAATTTTGAATATACCGCCGATTTTGACATTGGGGTGCGTATGCTGCGCATGCCCTGCCATCCCGCAGACCCTTTCTTCAAATTGTGCCACTTTTCGACAACGGCAATTGATCCTCTATCCTTGTCGAAGGATATCTCGAAGGCGGCTTCTTTGATGTCTCCTAGCGCGTCTCATGACCTCGAACTGCATATTTTGCAGGCGTTTCATGAGCGTACCTAAGAAATTAACATGTTTAGGCGCCTATCTCTTAAAAATATATTTTAATATTATTATAATGCATTTTATAACATCTATGCAATCAAATAAAACAGATGCTTTAATAATATGTCGTATTGAGATATATTAATAATTATTATGAAATGTGTCTATTTATTTTCGCATATGACAATTTTTTATTTTTCATATTTTTGAAGTTTCTATTTATCCATTTGAGGGTATGGAATAGTCTAACTGTAACAAACCATTTAATTAAATAACTAATTGGAAATTGTTCACAAGGATGTAAAAACTATTTTTAAACGGTTTTACTTGACCTGTTTGTTATTTATTTGGAATTATTTTTTGGGTCAAATCTAGTAATTGAAATTTGACCCCCTTCCTGACGACCGATCGATCTGAAATTTGGTACACTTCCTTAGTCTTGATGACAATACAATATAACATATTCTTTATGATTGTAAATCCAACATGGCCGCCGATACAAAATGGCGGATTACATATTACTTTACTACAACCTCAATATGGGTATCAAATTAAAGGGCTTTATTGGTAGAATAGAACCCACTATGAAAAAAATAAAATCCAAGATGGCCGCCGCCACAAAATGGCGGATTATATTTTTTTTTCACAAATACCTCAATATGGGTATCAAATGAAGGGCTTGATTGGTAGAATAGAACCCACTATAAAAAAATTAAAACCAATGGCCGCCGCCACAAAATGGCGATTACATATTTTTTCTCACAACTACCTCAATATGGGTACTCAAAATGAAAGGGCTTGGTTGGTAGAATAGAGCTCACTATAAAAAAATAAAATTCAAGATGGACGCTGCTGCAAAATGGCGAATTACATATTTTCCACAACTACTTCAATATAGAATCGTTGGTTAGTTCTGGTTAGTTATAGTAAGGCGAACTCAATAGAATGAGAAGTATCAACTAACAACAAAACTAAAAACTTGAAAATAAATTATGTAAAAAACTTTTATGTTAAACGGTTTTATTGTACTAAAAGCTAAAAATAATTCGGTAAGTCCTAGCTACCAGATCGCACCAATCTTCTCATCAATCTGGGGTATTGATCAGACAAATAATAAAAATCGTTGGGCAATTGACATATTTATCATAATATTTACTCTGGATACGCTTCAGTTTTTTAAAATATGTATTGTATAGAATTTACACAAGTGTCTATTTATTTCCATATGACAATTTTTCATTTTTAACATTTTCAACGTCTTAAGAAATCTGTAAAATGTTCGCCCATCATCGTAGGATTTGTTTTTGCAATTTTTAAAACTGCAAACAAGCCTACTTTTCTTTCTCTCTTCCATGATAGGTAATTAATTACACAATTCACAGAAAAATCACTAAACAGAATATTATAGTCCAGAAAAATAAAACGTATCGCAATAAACTATATAAAATACATTGACCGTTACCGAGTCGTTGCTTCGCCTTTCACTACTGCCAAACGATCAGTGTCTGTCTTTATCTACTAGCTCTATTAAAAACAAGATGGGAGACTGATCGAGCGGTAGACTACCTTAAATAATATAATATGTTTTTGCTATGTTTGTAATTTCGTGATAGTGGGCTGGACTGTCAAATCGCAATAGTAACGGGAATTTGTGTTTAAACTTTTTTGGTGGTTTAGACGTCTTTTATATCATCCCTAATTGATTTAGTTCTTTGTTTCGTCAAACAAACACCTGCAAGTTTGGCTTCGAGCGCAAACTTGCAGGTGGCCACTGTGATTTTTACACGGCAGAAAAACCTGTGTGATGCCTGACGACTAAGTACCAATGGAAAAAGTGACGTACCCGTACCCAAATATTTTTGGCAGTTTCCTTTATTTTTACCTTAAAAGCATCTTGTGAACGTGCCAGATCTTCAGCAGGAACCTTTCTGAGACAGTCTATGAGTGCAGCGCTACTTCCAGTTGCTTCTGAGCAGTTTACCAATTCTGCTTGTTTCAAAACAGCGGGTTCCTGTTTTTCATTATGAGGAGTTGTCCAGGTTGCCAAGGCACTTCCACTTTGAGATATTGCTTTGTTAAACAGTCCTTAAATATAATAAATTAACGCATAAATAGTTTTAAGAAGTAAAAGGACCCTACACATTATCGGTTTTACAGTTAGAAATAAAAGCACAGATTATCTGGAGAGTTGGTTTCCAGGTGAAATGATAATGGATTTACACGAGTGTCATTTTATTAGCTTGTGAATTCGGTAAAAGAAAGTTATTTAGCCAAAAATCGTTTGGGTACATAAAAGTTTTAGGTGCTGATATTAACTGACTATTTAAAAAATTTTAGAAACCATTGACTTTCTGCGCCTGCATTTTATTGCAAATCACCGTCGGCCAATAAAGTTAATAATGTGTTCACTGTTCAATTCTTTAAGTTTGTTTCCAAAAATGTGAAAAAAGTCTAACGTAATTTATAAATGCCCCTTGGCAACAAAAAATTGCATGTTTTATACCAACAGTGGTTAAAAATATTGTGTCCCTAGTAAAGTTTTAAAAATTTTATTATTCCAAATAACTTCATTTGACACCTTTTCTTTAAATAAAGCTTTTTAGTTTACTTGGTAAATTAAATTATTTATTTTCATTGGGTAATACCTATTTAAATATATTTTACTGATTTCTTATAGTATACACTATTTACCTCTTGAAGCTGGACTTATTATATGTAAACTAACACTTGCAGCTCCGGCACTTTGACCCATAATTGTGACATTTTTCTTGTTACCTCCAAAATGTTCAATATTTTCTTGCACCCATTGTAATGCTAATACCTGATCCTTCAATCCAAAATTTCCTGGAGCCTCGTCATCAAGAGTTGAAAGAAAACCTGCGTAGTAATAAAACTGATAAAATTTAACATCTAATATCCATTTAACAAACAAGAGTAGTGAGCATTGGGATATACTTATAAAAATTTTAAAGTAATTGGCTGTCCTTAATTAATATTTGGTTTAGATATTAGGTGCTATCCAAATATGGTTAAAAAATAAAATAAAGCTTATCTAACTGAACGTCATTAAAAAGTTAAGTTTTTTACCAATTTTAATTCGTGTTTAAGCCCAAATCATTATTAGGCTATGTTTTCAATAATACTAGTTTCTAAGACTCTATTTGTATTTTTACTAACTGATAACAGCTTCTTTATTATTTTTTCCAGTGATCTTCTTCATAAATGGTTTTCGCCTCCGACCACTGTATGTTGTGATGTTTTAGCCATACATGTTTGACCACTCCTTATCTAGACGTTTACCCCGTTCCGTATGTTTTTTGTGTTCTTTTATTCTAATTTCTGGGTGTCTTATTGTTTCCCCAACGAAAACTTCACCACATTTACACGAAATCTAGTAGATACAGTTGTTATTTGTATTGTCAGTGGCGTAGCTAGGTCCACAGGGGCCCTAGGGTAAAAACCACAGTAGGGCCCTAAATACAATACATTGTTGAATTCAAAAAGTGTTATTCCAGGGGGTTCCTCTTAACTCCATGATCCCTCCCTGAGCTTAAGGGCTTCGGGGCACTGCCCCGCCTAGCCCTATAGTAGCTACGCCACTGTGTGTTGTTGTCATGCTATTTTGATGTACTTGTTAGCAATTCTGCGGATCAAGTTCCTTTATCATACGGAATGGTTATAAATGTTTAGTCTTGTTGAGTCTTGGTCAGGTAAGTAGTTTTTGTCTTATTTTTATATTTTTATATGATTTTTTTTGATAACCTTTCGTTGTATATATTTTGTTTAAAATCCCTAGTTAAGTTACTTATCACATCCTGTACAGATTCTTTAGTATTCTAGGGGGTTACTGCGCGGTTATACCGGTTTAGTTAAATAACATAACATATTGGCAATGTGAGGGGAAAGAGACAGTCTAATCAAATACCGGCAAGTAAACATGGGCGACTTATAGCGCTTGTTTTGTTATTTTATTACTGGCCGATATGCCAAAACTCATTGCTCATGCAGTATAATGTTCGTATGACCCCATGTTTAGTTAGTTCCATTCGAGTGATTTAAGTTTTGGTGTGTGACTAGTATAAGTCGGTTTTTGTTTACCGAGATTGGTATTTGTCCATTATGTCTTTTAACTAAAATGTCCAGAAAAAAGTGATATGGGGTACGTCGTGTCGGATCTTATAAAAATCATAATAATAAATATATTTTTATTTAATTTCATATTCTGACAAAGATGCATATAATTTACAAGAATCCAGACTACTTTTCAAGTACAAGCTTAAAAACACAAAGATTTTACCGAATTTAAAGGTAGTCTAGTCAACAAGTTCAAAAACGTAAAAAAAAAGGAAATAAAGCTTCTAAAAATATTTGCAATAGTTCATTTAATTCAAAATGAATAATTTATTATTTTATTGAGGTTTTTTTATCCTTGGACAATCCACGAAGGCTGTGGGTGTCTTAAGCAAGGTAAGAGGAAGTTTGTTAACACGGGACTTAAAAACTTGAAGATTTGGGGGAAGGAAAGACCTCCGCTGGCAGCAGGTTCCACAGTCTAGAAACTCTAGGGATAAAAGAACGAACGAAATGGGAAGTTCGGGGCCTGTCCAATTGAACTGTATAGGGATGCATACGCGCGGCACCACGAGTATCTCTGTTGGGGACCGCAAGAGGAGGGACTATACTGGACAATTCGTCGGAGCAGAAGCCGTAAAAGTATCTATAGAAGAGCGATAGATCTCCCACAGCTCGACGATGGGCAAGAGAAGGAAGTCTTTGAGTAAGTAAAGGGTCATTAATAAGACGAACAGCCCTTCTTTAAATGGCATCAAGAATGCTAAGGGTTGTAGGGGATGCCATTCCCCAGACATGAGAACAATATTCCAGAGAGGGTCGAATTTGGGACACATACAAAGTGTATAAATTGGAAGGAGAAAAATACTTTTTGGCTCGGAAAAGAAATCCAAGCTTTTTTGAAGCCGCGGTGGCTATAGATGCAATGTGTTTATGCCAGTTAAGGTTTTATTTTGTTTAGGGTTTAGATTATACCATATTCTTTTTTCAAATTTTTAAATTATTATTTAATACTACAAGAAATTATTTACCTTTTTTAGACGGCTCGCCTATGCCGTAATCATCTTGCGGAGCTCCATTTTCAGCGTTAAAAACAAAAATTAGTAATAATGGAGCTACACTTTTTTATTGGAGGTTTTCTCCTCTTTTATGATATATTTATTAAAAATTTCCTAATTTTCGGTATTTAAAAAAATATTAACAAGAAACTAAACAACTTTTTTTAATTTTTCCAGTTTTGTTAATGGCAAAAGGAATTTTTTATTTACTAATAAACACTTAAAAAACATTTTTCTTGAGGTCATTTTGAATTAAACGTGCACATATTTATTACCGTTTAATTTTATTTTTTACGTTTTTGTTGACTAGGGTGTAACCCGTTCATACGTCATTAGAATTGTAGAAAAAATAAAAAAATAAAATTAAATTTAGTATTTTTCTTTGATTACTTACCGTAAAATAGCACCTGCTTCTTTAAAAAATTAATAATTAAAAAGAAGCTGGTAAGATTTCTACAGATTTAAAAAAACACAAAAATCGTCATTAGATGATCATAAGGATGTCTTTTAAACACGATATTGGAGAAAAACATTAGATTAAAATTATTTAGAATTAATTTACCTAGTTGCTATTTAAAAATCTAAATGGCTTAAGTTGACAAAACGCTCTACTATCGTTTGGATGCTGGCTTCAAAATGTACAATCTCCTGTATTAGATTGTTAAATTATGTAATAATTAAAAAAAAACAAAAAAATGTATACAGTGTGTCCAAAATTGGTAGGAAATGTATTGAGATATTGGAAACTATACGAGATAGAAAGATGGTTAAATGAGAAAAGTTGTGGACCATTTAATTGGTAATCTAATGCCGTTTTAGTGACGGCTGTATCTTGTTTGGTTTTTGAGTTATTTTGAAAACCTGAAAATGTGCATTTTAGAAAAAGTGCTGTAGTTTTTTAAATAATTTTTGAAATTCGTTAAAATATTATAAGGGCAACTTTTTAAGGGCAATGGAATTTTAATTTTAACGTTTCGGTTTTAGAAACCATCAACAACTTCGTTTTTCTTATGGCGGTCATTTTGTTTTTACACATTTGTAAAGAACGTTTTTTTTTTTTTAATGATGTATAACACTTTATTTTTATTTTTATGTCAAAAATCGTCAAAATTTATTTTTTTTCTTAGTTGGCAATGACTGAGAAAGCCATTAGCTCTAGGAACAATTGCCATTTAATTTCCACTAAGGACCTATATTGAAAAAGGTAATGCAAGTTTATTTCTAACTTTTATCAACTTATGTACCCAAAACAAAAATTTACCTTGGGTGCATCGGCACATTTAAATATTTAATAACAATATCAAGCTGTAACCTTTTTATCAAAAATAGGTTTATGTGCTTAAAAAGAGTTTTTTATCACTATCTTACATTAATTGTCACTAACACAATTATAAAACTAAATTATACTTACATACCAATCTCTAAAAAAATAACGTTCTCTCCACTTACTCTTAATACGTTACGTACCAATTTAGTTACATATGGAAGTTTAAACAAAGCCAAACAAAATATAAGTAAAAAAATATATGAATTGTAATACAAACAAACACTTAAAAAATATATTAATGATTTTTTGCTTTTAGGTTAGTTTTTATCCTCAATTTTAAGTTAAAATTCATTATTAATTTATTAAAAATTTCACATCTTTTGTTACATGTTATAACTATTCATACTTTATATCATATCTTAATTTAATTGTGTGGATACTCTAGTGGGTATTGTACCTGTCTGTGTACCTTATGGCCAAAATAAATAAATAAATAAATAACACCTGAGCTGCCATCAAAGAGTTAAACTTTTTTAAATATTTTGGTTTTTAAAACCGATATGGTAATTATAAAATAAAAAATTAAAAAATAGCAAAAAATGCTATAAAATAAACTAATAGGTTGGTAATAAGTGTAGGAAACATTGTTTTTTTCACAGATTATTTTGTAGGTAAAATTTGGTTTTTTACCTGTGTTTGTGTCAATTAAAAGACAGAATGAATATGGTTTTGGTATGTTATGTTATGTGTAATAAAAATAAAATATAAATGTCTCTTAGCAGCAAACATACATTTCTAATAGAAAGTTTACAGCTTGATATAATTAACACATATTTTAATGTGCCGATGCACACAAGGTAAATATCCATCTTTGTTTGGGTACATAAGTTTATAAAAGTTAGAAATAAACATGCATTACCTTTCCCAACATAGGTTCTTATTGAAAATTAAATGGCAATTGTTTCTAGAGCTAATGGCTTTTGAAGTCATGGCCAACTCGGACAAAAATTAATTTTGACGATTTTTGACATAAAAATTAAAAATACCTATAAAGTGTTATACATCGTTTTAAAGGATAAAACATTGTTCTTTAAATATGCGCAAAAAACAAAACAGCGTCGATAAGAAAAACAAAAGTTAATGATGCTATCTCAAAACCGAAACGTCGAAATTAAAATCCAAATACAGAAATGCATTGATCTTAAAAAGTTGCCTTAATAATATTTTTACGAGATTCCAAAGATTATTTGAAATATAAAAACTACAGCACTTTGTCTAAAATGCACATTTTCAGTTTTTTCCAAATAACTCAAAAACCAAACAAGATACAGCCGTCATCAAAACGGCATTAGATTACCCATTGAATGGTCCACAACTTTCCCCAACCAACAATATCCCAATACATTCCCTACCAATTTTAGACACACTGAATGTTACGTCGAATGTGTGTAATTACTAACCAGACCTAACCATGACCACCCCAATGTGACAGTTTTATTTACTGCTTATTTCACGAATTAAGCCAAATTTTGCCCAATACATGAAATCGGCAACTACACAAATTCGGCGTAGCAAATACATTGAATATAATGCAGTCTTTCTTAAGTTTGAACACTATATTAGGCCTTGGCTACGATAACAAGCATAAGTGTCAAGCAAGAAGTACCAAATCTTTTACGTTGCTGGTAGTGACTACGATATTTTGTAGGAAACAGCGTTTTTAAACTAGTTCATACACATTAGAAATCGCCCGCGGATAATATTTGTTCGTTTCGAGCGGCCAGCGGTTTTTTTGCATAGGACTATTTTAGCCGGCTGATTTAAAAAAAACTTCTTTAATTCTTGCATAAGGATCAAAGACAGCGCTCCAACATTATCCGCTCTAGACTGGCCGTCGGCCACGATAACGTCAGCCTAAGCGTCAAGCAAAAATATTTAATCTCTTTATGTTACCGGTGGTGACCACAATATTTTGTGGTAAGCAGCGTCTTTAAACCAGTTTATATACAAGTTTGTTTCGAGCGGCCAGCGGCAGGGCTTTTTCTCTCAGGAATATTGCAGCGAGCTGATTTGAAAATACTAAGTTCTTTTATTCTCGCAAAAAGATTTAAGACACCGCTCTTACATTTTCCGCTGTTCGCTGGCCGCTTACGCTTATGTATCGTTGCCGAGGCCTTATGGATGTAGTTATGGCCTAAAAATAATTTAATTAAATTTATCCCCTTAAAATACATTACACTGTGGTATAAAAAGTATAAATGGAGATTAAACACTTTGAAAGTAGTTCCTTTATATTGACCTACGCTAATTTAACAAAGAAACAATATTAAAAAAACTGCTTTAATATTAAACTTAATTTAGGTATAACGCTAGACTAATTTAATTAATATAATTTGTTAATTTAAATATTTCTTAAATCGCCATTTCAAATTTGAGTAAGTTATAAATATTTTTGGGGCAGCCGTTATGAAATTTAAAAAAAACTTTATACTAACCAAAAACACCAACCCTGTAATTAAATGACACTAATATTACGTCATAATCCATAAAATAGCTAGGATCGAAATACCCTTCGTCACCACCTTCGGCGATATAACCACCCCAGGGTATTGAAACTATGACTGGTAACACAGTCTTTCCAATTGTGCCATTTTCTCTCTGCAAAAATGTTCAATATAAATTACACCCTCTTACAAATTCAGTTGTCACTATTAAGCCTCGGTCTGCTGATTGTACCGCATAATGCTGCGGTTAGCGCTTTAACGCAACTTTCAACTTTAGAGTAAACATTAATAGTAAAAAGCCACGCAGCTATCAGTTCTGTTTCACTTTCAATTATTCCCTTTTTGTTGCTCTCACACTACTTAAACGACGCGTTTCGACATAAATAATTGTATTTTCTATTCAAAATAGACGTATCCCAGTACAATGTGAAGCCTAAATTTTCGTGGTTGGTTAAACCTCCTGTCTTATCTGCTTCCTCATACCTAAAAACAGACAAGTATGTAGATATCGAATAAAATGGACCAAGCACAGTGGCCCCTATGGAAACTGAGAATCCTACTGACGCTTTTCTTCAGTATAGCTAGGTAATATTAACTTATAGACTATGTACCTTTCAACTAAATAGGATCAACATAAATCTAAAATTGATTTGGTTGTGGATTGAGCTATTTTCATATATTTCTTAGATTATACACTTCTTTACATTTAGTACCATTTTTATGCTAAATAGGTAATCTCGCAAAGTCTTAGTTTTCAAGAAATATTCTATTTAGATTTTTATTTTCAGTTCTCATTTCCTAAAATTTATACCTATACATTTTCCACATTAACCTATTCCAATCTAAGAAAAATAGTCTTCTACCAAATAGATTTTAATACACCATTAGCACTAAATTACCAATATTTAGTCATTAAAATATTAATAAATTTCAGTATAAACCACATTTTACACTTTTATTAATGTTTTATGTATATTTACTCAATAAATCAATGTTTTTGAATATACCGCCGTTGCTGACATTGGGAGTGCGTATGCCGCGTGCCCTCTGCCATCCACCAGACCCTTTCTCCACCAGGTGTGCCACTTTCGAGAGCAACGGCGATTTGATCCTCTATCCTTGGATTTATTTTATCTCTTTTAGTTTTTGCTTTACTGCTATCATAAACTGCTTGCAATAATTAAAGGCAATTTAGCTAGTCCTTAAGTTCATTCTTTGCAAAAAAGCAGGCAAATAAAATGGAAACTTTGACACTCTGTATACATCGAATAAAATCAAATTTTCCACAGAGGTAAAGGGCGTTAAATCATTCTTTTTGTACAGGGTGTCCCCTGTTGGTAGCAACAGAGGGGTTTCTCAGTTATTGTTTAAGATAGAACTTTGCGGTTTTCGCAATCATCGACTTGTTTGTGAAACAAAAAGTGTCAGAAACAAAGCCATCTTAATTTCTGAGCTACAGGGCAATTTTGCTTTTCGGGTACTCTTTGTATCTCTGTTGTCCAATACCTCATTGAAAGGTTAAAAACGGATTCTTATATAAGTTTTTACGTATAATGCAGAGAGAGAAAATATTGACCAATATTGTTTTTTTTAATAAAACACACTATATATTTATTAAAAAATAAATATGCCTTTTAACAAGCTTTTCAAAAATAGATGACACTGTGGGTTTATTTTTATAAACAAGGACAAAATTTAAAATTTGTATATTTCATATCCAAAATTTTGCTATAGGCAAAACAAATCAGTTACCATTTTAATATTGACTTGATTTCTGTAGTGATGCTTATGTTACGACTTTTAAAATTGGATTAAACCTAATTATGTTTTTCTTTTATTATATAAATCTAGGTAGGTGGCACTTTGTTGAGCAAAATTATAATTGGTAAATGGTTTTAATTACATGATTTTCTTAACTTATTGTTAGCATATTCTATTTTGTTTCTTTTATTCGAAAACACCTATTAATTTAATATATTTACTTGACATTTTTATTTATTTTTTTATCTTTTGACAAGACCACGAAGGCTTAAAGCCTAAATACTAACGTACCGTTGGGTGTCTTAAGCGAGGTAAGAGGGAATTTGTTGACACGGTACTTAAATACTTGAGAGGTTTGGGGGAAGGTAAGACCTTCGCAGACAGCAGGTTCCACAATCTAGAAACTCTAGGGATAAAAGAACGAACAGAGTGAGAAGTTCGGAGCCTGTCCAGTTGGACCGTATAGGGATGCATATGCGCGGAACCACGAGTTTCTCTGTAGGGAACCGTGAGTGGAGGAACTATAAAAGCCTTTCTGTGAGTGAAGGATCGTTGATGAGACGAATAGCTCTTCTTTGGATAGAATCATGCAATTAATGCAACATTTTTTTGTTGCAATTATAGTTAGTAGCTTTTAAACCCAAAGCATTTTTTAATCAACAATAAACTAAATATAATATGCTTACAGTAAATTAGGAAAATAATATAATTAAAACTATTTACAAATAATTAATGTTGCTCGTGTAAGTGCTCACTGGAAATATACTTTAATCAAATAGCAAAACCAATTTTGATATTTGCGTAAGCACCACTACTATTAATTATTAAGTCAATAAAAAACTATTAACTGATTTGTTTGCATGGCCTACTGCAAAATTTTGGATGTAAATTATGAATATTTGAAATTTTGTCGTTGTTTTTATTAAGCTTGTAAAATGGCAAATCTATTTTTTGACATATATGCAGGAGTATTATTAAAAAAATCAGTGTTCAATATTTTCAAAACAAGAATATTATACAAGAATCCGTTTATACCTTTTTTGATACGTTACCAGCCAACTGAGATACACAGGGAACCCGAACATGCAAAAACCGCAAGATTAAATCTTTAATAATAACTGTATAAGAGAACAGAATTCATTTCTAGAGCTATGTTATACGGAAGCAAAAAGAAAAAGTTATAGCGTTTACATATTACCAAAGCACTGCAGGTGGGTCCATTAATTTTTTACAAAACCTAAGCGGATTTTGATATTCTATTTTATTAAAACGCACAATACTGAATTTTGCATAAAATTTAATATTTAAAAACTTAAAATAACTAAAATAAATTTTGACAACCTACATATATCTTTTAAACGATCCACTTTCCGACGAAAATAGTTTGCGTTAGATTATTACATTTTCCCCAAGAAATTTTTGGTGGAGTTTTGTACAGACCTTTTAGGGACAACCCATATTTATTTACCATTTAAATATAAAATCGCGGGCGACCTAAGTGATTTTGACCATATTTTTGCGGGAGGAACAAAAATCGTTTAATCTGCTTCTGGTTAAATAATTGTGATTTTTTTAGATCAATGTTTAAAGTATGCCACGGCGCCGGCGGGGTAGGATAACTTTCAGGGGGTGCAAAAATTTTTGATGGGCAATAAAATATCCCAAGCAACACAAGAATTTGCCTTTTCGTTTAATAAACGTTTATTAAACGATATTGTCGTGTATTTTTGATTTTGGTATATTTATTACACCTCTATTAAACATTTTTAAACACGTGCATATTTTAATCGTATATTCAACGTATGTCATATCATCTTTTAATATCATAAAATTTTTAAAAAATATTTTATTTTATATTATGGTCTCATTTATGTGCGTGTTTTAAAAATGCACAAAAATATGTTTATAGTTTGGAACTATTAATGATAATCTCATGAAACACTCTTATTTTCGAGTATTTTAAAAACGTTTTTTTTTTCTTACTATTTACTGAAATTTCAACGTGTGAAACTAAAGCATAATCGACGTCTATTATAGATTATTTTTATTATAAAACTAACTATTATTGCTTTAAAATCATTATTATCATTCTCCTATGACAATATCATTGGTTTAGTAATAATATTTTTATAATTTTAATTTGATGTTAATATTTGCAAATATTTGACTTTGTGCTGTATATAAATAATATTGTCTAAAATTCCCTAAAAGTAAACGTACCAATAATCTACAAAATTTACTCATCCGTTCGGCATTATTCCAATAACAGCCTCTACAATAACGACACGTGATGCGCGGCAGTCGCTTTTCTCCTCGGCTTTGTAACTAACCAAGTTTGAACTTCAAACTTCGAAGTGACTTATGAGATTCAATGGCCGCCGAAAGCCGCTAAACAAAACGTCAGCCGGCTTCATGTTTCTTGTTGTAAAATATTGTGCAGTGCATTGTTTTTCCGATTGCTAATAAAGTAAGTACCTACTTTTTACCTTTATTTTAATTGCGCCCATATCAATTCAATAGTTATACATATTACATATAATATTAGATAAGAATTGTTGATGTTTTATTTGATGAAGTCGGCAAAAATGGCCGCTGAACCTGTTGCGGAAATTTTCGTTTTGATCTCTCAACCCCTATTATACCTTATTTATAAGGAATGATTATGGCTCAAACACTTGGATTAGGTGAATGTCACACCTTACACCTCTGTTTTGTTTTAATTTTTAGTACACTAAAATAAAAATTATTGAAATATATCTTGGTTATTTAATGGTCTATTATACGTTTTTAATACACCATTTATAAACGTCTAATATATACGCTTTAATTTATGTGTATTGTGTACTATTTTAGTATTATTTTTAATTTTCTTAGAAATGTTTGAGTTGAAAGAAGTCGTCCATATTCTCAAAGAGACCTGTTATAACATATCAAAAGAAAACAACAAAAAGTCTCGGTCTTAACACTTTTTACCAATTAACCGTTAAATGGTGACATGTGTTTCGCTCCTAAGAGCATCATCAGACCTAAAAAATAATACAAACAAAACCAATCAATTACAATAAAGACCTTAAAATTAAACAAATAATAAAACACGTGTTCATTTATTTTTTATCCTCTATCATATTCAGAAAAAAATTGAGGAAAGTTCCCCATTAAATCACCACTAATTAGGCCAACCTAGGAAGCATTCGTTTAAGGAGACATTGACATGCAAAGCACTGAATGGTAATTTCAAATACATTTTACTAAACCGCACTTGCTAAAGGTTCACCCAAACCAACGCGAGATGCGGGAACGGGACGGGAGCGGGACGAATTTGGACACAAAATATTCCTCATGGATATAGGAGTATTGTTTTATGATGCGGGACCTATTTCTACAGCGGGATATATGTATGTATTCACAACGCGTTGGTGTAAATATATTCATATCCCGCTGTAGAAATAGGTTCTGCATCCGTTTCGCCCCCGTCCCGTTCCCGCATCCCGCGTTGGTTTGGGCGTATCTTTAATCTACCCTAACAATTAATTTATTATGCAAAAAACACTAAGATCACCTGTACTTTTTAGTGACTTTGGGTTTTCTTTTTTACAGAAGCGGTCAAAATTTCATTTCAAGGTAAGGACCAGGTGCAGGGAGTTGCATTTGTCGGAGAACTCACAGACAAAGCTATCGGACAGGCATGCCAAGATTGGCTTAAACTGTCCAAACAGCGATACCGTAATGCCAAAACGTGAAAGACTCTATTATTATGTTTGATTCTAGAATTTTTTAAAGTTTCAACTGTTTTTTTATGTTCTATACAGTTTTTGTTGTGTTTTTTATTACTTTTATTTATTAGAGTGCAGTGTTAAGTGTTACCAGTTGCGTCCTTTTGATTTGAGAATTTGTTATTTTATTTATTTATTTTTTTAGATTTAGTAAGCCTAAACGAATGTATTACCTAATACATATACCTATATTATACATACAAAATAAACGTTTTTCGTATACGTCAATATTTGATTTATTTCATATGGCTTTTTTAACGTAAAATTTATTCTAAATATAAACGTATAAAATTTAAGACTTTTAACGTGTTTAGTAAACGTTACAGTTTTGTATATTATATACCAATTTATAGGGTTTATTAGAAACCGCTTTTTAATTGCTCATTTTATATTATAAATAAACGTATACTTTCAACGTCTAAAATTTGGATCAAAATTTACCAGAGAATTTGGATAGTACTGCAATATTAGTACACCTATATTAGGCGGATATTTTAACCCATATTAAAGGTTAGAAATAAACTAAAAATATACTAGTGGTATATACGTAATTAAACGTTTATTAGAGGATTCTGTGTTGCTTGGGGGTCTTTACCCAACAAAATGTACTTTATCATACATATTATGTTGAATTATAATTTCGCAGAGTATTTCATTCTAAAGCCAAAAGGTGCTTGCATCCCCCTTTCGGCGCACATGTATGTAAGCTATAACATCTATACCGGGTTGCCCACGAAATAACTAGCAAGCCTCAATTTTCTTGATAAGTAACCTTAACTGGCATAAACACATTGTATCTATAGCCACGGCAGCTTCAAAAAAGCTTGGATTTCTCTTTCGAGCTAAAAAGTATTTTTCCGCTTCTAATTTATACACTTTATATGTGTCCCAAATCCGACCCTTCTTGGAATATTGTTCTCATATCTGGGGCATGGCGTCCCCAACAACCCTGAGCATTCTTGATTCTATTCAAAGAAGAGCTATTCGTCTCATTAATGATCCTTCACTCACAGAACGGCTTCCCTCTCAGGCCACTTTAATTTCTTTTAAAAGTACCCATCAGCTACATGATATAAAAAAATAAACAATAATTTTGCCTAAAAATAAATAAGCAATTATGCAATTTATCAGAAAAAATCGTCCTTATCCTTATTTGCTAAGGATAAAGTTCTTTAATTTTACAAGCTTTTATTTGCTTCAATGTATGTACGAGTGAAATTTAGATTAACCTGTTTTGTAAAATAAACAAATAATTTAATAACGATGGTATATTTTAATTTTTTAGAATTTTAAACCAAGTAAATACGAATACTTAAATCTCACTTGAGCCAAAAAGCTTTATTATCATACTAATTGTGTAATGGGGTAATGTGTTGATAGTAAAAGTTTTAAAGAAAAAGCTTACTTATTTTTTTAGTACATTTTAATAAAAAGCTTGTTAAAAAAACCTTGAAAATTATTTAATTTTAAAATTTACATCTATAAGTGTTTATTATGGCTACTTTGTAAATGACTTCTCCAACCCAATTGAGATACGAAAATCTCAGAAACTTAAACTATATACTAATTGCTTAGTGGAACAAATATTAAACTTTTATAAAGTCAATAATATGGGCTATAGTGCCCTCTGAGACGCCTCTGGTTGTTGCGTCTGATGCAGACGCCCCTGAGGGCTGGTTTTGGTCTTGAATTATAG
>JACEGR010003654.1:0-100864 GCA_014170235.1 Listronotus bonariensis
GAATGACCTGTTAGTTGACCCACTACCCATCGGTTGGTGCTACCAAAAGTCGTGATTGTGTTTTAAATGTGCATTGATATAATTTCTCCGTATCTTGAAAAACCGACAATCAGCCGATGGGTGATGACTCATGCGTCACGGGTGAACAATGAAAAACTCCTAAGTGGGAATCGGCTTATAAAGACAGTTTAATCTTTGTCGGATAACCCTGTTCAACAGATACAGAACTTTGTTAAAAACAATGAAATGAGAATACTTAATGATTTTTATTATACTTATGTATAAGATGAGGAGCCTAGTTTCAAAGTGTACAACCTTCATCCAAGGGTAATAAATTTTAGCAGGAGTGCTCGATTTCATTTAAGCCTATGTTCGCCAAATTTTGTGACGTAATCGCGTCCCTATTTCTTTGTTTACAATCGCACTGGAAGCTTTTTTCATGGTTTTGGTGTTATTTTTGCTTTTTAGTTATTGGAAATCTTTATATTAGTTTAGTTTTTATTGTTTATAGTTAAATTAAGTTGTTATTTGTGTACCTGGAAGTTACAGAGATTTTTAAGCCTGTAAACATTCAGCAACTAGCAAACTAGCCCTTTCATAATACACAATGTTTTTAAATGTTCTATTTGAAGTGGGGCTAATATTTATTTATTATTATTTTTATAGGTATCAGTTGACTATTCATAATCGCCGCCATACTGGTGAAAAACCGTTCGACTGTGAGATATGCGGCTTTAAGTTTCCCAGTAAAAACCGATTGGGAGTCCACATGAGAATTCATACGGGCGAGAGACCTTTTCCTTGTCAAATGTGTGAGATGGCGTTCACAAGAAAAGACCATTTAATTAAACATGTTCGAGCAATCCATACGGGTGAAAGACCTTTTGAGTGCGATGTATGTTTGAAAACGTTTAATCGAAGGGACTATTTGATAAAACACAAGAAAGTTCACACCAAGCGTGGATTATAAGAAAGAATTTTGTAAAAGTTGTAGTTTTCTCTAGAAATATAAAATACAATTGGTAATATTTAGGGTTAGTTATGGAAAATATGTAATATTTTCAGGAATTTGAGCTAAAATTATTTTCAAAGAAAATCGGACGACTAACTTCTAATTAGTTGGCATTTGTTTGGTTAGCAAAAGTTAGTTGCTACTATGGTTGAAAGTTTTGGTAATTGTCTCGAAAGTGGGGCAACTCCGATTTTGAACAAATTTGGTGTACAGGGGTTTTTTGGGGTGCTGATTACGAATCGTCGGAAACGTTTCGTTTTCGGAATATCCATCATCAAAGTTAAAAATCGATCTATTCTTATTTTTAGTATATCCCCCATCTTTTTGCACAAAATTCTTATAACTCTAAATTGGCTTATAATATTTCATTTAACAGCAAAAACCTTTTTGAAACTATTTTTATTAGCCTTTCTTTATATTAATTTAAAAGCTTCATTTTAAATCTAGTCACCTATGTCAGCTTAAAGTGTATACCGGGTTGCGGCGTTTAGCGGTAAAAGATTTGAAATTAAAAAAAAAACGGTGTAAAATAATAAAAAACTGGTTTTTAAAAGTGTTAAAATAAAAATTTTGTGCAAAAAGAAAGGAGCATAATATAGTGAAAATAAGAATAGTTCGATTTTCAACTTTGATGATGTATATCCCAAAAACAAAACTTTTCCAACTAGACCCCGTATACCAAATTTGGTTAAAATTGGAGTTGCTCCCACTTTTGAGGAAATTTTTGTAGCAGTTTTCTTGGCAGCTATTATGCAGTAGATGTATTTTTTTATAAATATTTTTATAAAGAAAAATAGAATACAAAATGTTTGGTTAACACTAAAACAACTTAACCAAATTGTCCAAAATCTCGGTAACCATGGCTAAAGCCAGCAACAGACGACATGCTTGGCAAATGTCCGCTCGTTCAAACGTTCCCGCTTCCCAACGTTGTCTTTGCTTTGCCATATGTTTTGCATACACACGATGCGGGAATGTTTGAACGAACGGACATTTGCCAAGCCTTGACATGCCGTCTGTACCCGGCTTAAAATTGCAGTTTATCAATGGGGAGACATTTTCTTCTTTTGTTATAGCTTACGTCATTGTTTAAGGAAAATGTCTTGATAGTCTTACCAAACCAGTAGATTTATAAGAGTTTGGTGTTTATTTAATAGTCCAATAATGGAAAAATAATATGGTGTACAGTAAAAAATAATTCTGTCCCTGTAATTTAAAGTTTTTAAATGGTAACCAGATAATAACCAACTGATTGGAGGAAATGTAAAGTTTATAATGGTAGATATATTATAAATATTTATATTTTATGATTAAACTATTAAAAAAATCATACTATATTGTAGTTTCATTTATCACTTAAATTTACAGTTTGTCTATTATTTCCAATTTGGTATAAAAATTCGTCATTTTTTACCAAAACAAAATAAGGTAATTGTCTAAAATTTTCTAAAAGTTTTTTTTTCAGACATTTTTAATTTTTTTTTTTTTAATTTAAAAGCTTTAATTTCAATCAAGATTGCAGTGCAATTTAATGGCAAAAGGTGAAAAATAATTTTTTAAAAAATCAGGTTTTACTTTCAATAAAGAATTTTGTACAGAGAAAAGGGAAATATACATGTTCAGCAAATTTAAAAGATTCATAAGTAATGCCTAAAACGGAGACGCGTGTAGAACTCTAACAGGTAAAGATTAAATAAATAATGCCGGCGTGCTAACATAGTGACACATTAGTCCTGGTTTGTTGTTCCTTTACTTGGTGATAAACCTTTTGATTTGGCTGAACGTGTATAGTGAAAATAAGTTTTGATTGATTTTAAAGTTTGATGCAATTCTAATTCTAATAGATTCATGATCAGCGCCTCAAGAAAGCTTCATAGGTATACCCACTAGCGTAGCGAGGAGGGGCCTCAAATGGGGTTAGTGGGCTAGTAGGTTAAATTTTTAGTTTTTAAGAATGAAAAAGGAAGAAAAGAAGGTCATTTTTTTGGTTGCCAATTTTTTCCGAACAACAAAAGTAAAGAAAGGAGGCCCTGACTTACACAAGTGTGTTATTTTATATTGGAAGAGGAGCCCTGTTTTGGAAGTAAGGACTTTTTATTTTGTTGTCAAGATATTTCGGAAGAAGGGTCACGTTTTAGGGATAAGGGCCATTTTTGGCTCTCAAACTTTTTCGTCAGAATAACAAATAAGTTATACCAAAACCTAAATTGGTCAAAGTCCAGAGTTCCGCAACTCTGTAGATAATTATTACCCAATATAAGCAAGAAAAATCAAAACGCAAAAAAATTACTCGGAGATTAGAAATAGGACGAAACACATAAATACTATAGCCCCAAATATCATATATTTTCTGTAATTTCAGTAAATATTGAAAAAAATCAAAAACCGACCAACTTTGAAAACGAATAACTTTTAAAGTGGGCATCGCCACAAGCTGTTTAGAAAATCGGATGATTAAATCTTGATGAACATAAGATTAATTTAACTAAATATTCTTAGAGATTCGGACTTTTAGTCACAAAACTACCCTTTAAAAAATCCAGAAAATATACAGGGTGTTCCTTAAAGACATGCTAATATTTAAGGGGTGATTTTTGGACCCATTTAAAGCAAAAACTTCCTATGGATATTTGTCCTAAACGTCTAAACTATGTCGATCTAAACTTATGAGATACAGAGTGTTAAAATAATAATAAAACAAAAAATATCCAAACTATTCTCTAATCAATTTTATTTTAATTTGGTATTAATATTATTGACATTAAGGGGGTAATTTATAAATAACTTACTTACATTTAATAATTCCAGTTGCGTCTCGAGAGGCAGCCACTGACTGTGTAAATGTGTGCAAAATTTTTGTGCTTTCTTTAGATTAAGCAAATAAAAATACAGCTTTTATGACTCCTAAGTTTTTTCCGTATCTTGTTTAGTTTAGGTGAAAAAAACTTACTTAACTGCATATTTTTTGACCATAAAAGAAGCATTACGGAATCTTTTTTTTTTTTTTTTTTAATTAGGTTATATAATTTTTCTAAGCAATTATGTAATAAAAATACTAAATACTTTATTTAAATCAGGTTTATATCCAGTATAACAGGTTTTACTAAAATAAGTGTTTTCTACATTTTTTAATGTTTTTTGAAAATGTTAACACCCTGTATCTCAAAAGTTAAGACGTTTAGGGTATAAATGAATAAAATATGAGGTTTTTTTATTTAAATAAGTACAATAATAACCCTCTTTAATATTAGAATTTGTTTAAAGAACACCCTGTATACACTAAAATTATAAATATTTTTTGCCGTTTTCATAGACCACCCACCGGTAATTAAATTGGTGCATGGTCAGTTGCCTAAAACTTGGCGTAGGAGCCGGTAAACTGACCCAGACTAACTTCGGAATATAATGCTATCCTTCTCTTTCTGTTGTATCGTATTGTGCCAGAGTGGGGGCGACTGATTGTTCTTGACATTGAAACGATCACCAGATTTTTTTTGGTAGTATTCTGTTGGTAGCATTCAAGGGCGAAGCACCCTAGCCAATCGATCGAGCCGACTGAAAGCTGAAAAAGAAAAAGATGCCGAACTTTTGACAGTCAGAAGCGCACTTTTTGTATATTTTTTCAAAAATAATCCAGTTTTTGGGTGTTTTTGCTCTTTTGGGCATCGCTATTTAAAACTCAACGTGGTGCAGTGTTCTTTTGTGAATTAGGTGTTAAAATAAGGTAAGTTTCGGGACTGATTTCTCGAAATTATCGAAAAACCATTTATAAAAAACGAGTTGTTTATTTTACGACTTTTTGACAGTAACAAAAATAAACGAAAAAATCCATGCTTTGGGTGCTTTTCGTGCATCAAAACATTAAAAATAGCTTTGTTTGTGGCTTTTTTGTGCCTTATATACGTGTTAATTGTGTCTAATTTGTTTAAGGATCCCTTTAAAGATCGAAAATTGAAAATGGAAGTCGAAAATTTTGAAGGGGAGGATTTTCATCCCTCTCTAGAACCTATGGTAATTATAAATAGCGAGGATGATGAAGAAGAAAACGTAAGTGTAAATTAATTTAATACCCAAAAATGCTTTGCATTCTTTTTATTTAGTAATTTACCCCTTTAACAAAGAAATTTTATGATTATGCCTTATTTTGGTATGCACAATTTTTTTAACTGCACATGTGTGGGGTGTCCATTTTGTATGCATTTTTTTAGGTTTCACCATCTGCATTTAATTTTAACGTTTATTAAATTAAAAATTGTGTCTGTTTTCCTAAATATTTTGTAAATAAAAACCTTTTTTTCTGATCTATGAACCTTTCTAATAAGAATTATGGCATTTAATAATTACCCTGGTACCTGAGAGTTTTGTAAGCCTGAGAATAATAGCATTAAAAATATCTCAAAAAAGTAAATATACCCTCCAAATTTAGACATTTTAGACCTAATAATTTGAAAAAAATATTATTTTACAGGTTACTTTGGGTTTGTTTTGGTTTTTGGTAGTTAATATAATTTTAAATTTAATTAATACAGGTAGTTCTGTTTTTACAGCAGAAACCTACCTATATCTTTGTTAACAATATGTAAATTTTGATAATAATTCTTTTGTTAAATGGTAACCTTTGCAATTTAACTATTTTTACAGAAATAGCATGTTTATCTAAGTAGTCGCACTTTGTTGATTCAAAATGTACTTGGTATGTCCAAGAGTAAATAAGGACCCTAGATGCAAAACTGTTTGTACAGTTTTTAAAATTTTGCGAAAAATGTGTTTATTATTGACGTCATCTTTCTACACATACTTAAGTATACATGCAAGCACCAAAATTGACAGATCCGTATAAAAATCATAATGAAAATATTATGTGAAATGCAATAGTGGACAAATCCTTAGTTCACTTTATAGCAGACACAGACAAATCCCATTTAACACAAATTGCTAGGTAATTTTGATCAAAACATAAATAATTTAAAACAAAATTTAAAATAAACAGCTAAGAAATTTAAAAAAAAACGGGACATTTAAATTTTACCAAGATAATGCAAAGCATAAGGTGGCTTTTTTTTCAATTAATTATGTCACTCTCGATGTCACTTTACACCTTAGTATTGCATATTTTAAGTATGTCAGTTTCTGCAGTTTTGTGATGTGTATAAATTTCTTTTTGAACTAATGCTTTTGCAAAAAGGGAAAATTCTTTATGAATTATAACCCAATAGAAGTAGACTTTCAGGTAAATAACATTAAACCTGATAAATTTGAAAATGTTAACGATAATTAATAAGACATTTTGGAGCCTAATGGCAAGAAAATGCAGCAGATTTAAGACTAGACTACTACAAAGGAGTTATTAACCAAACTATGAATAATAACCGAGAGGTAGCCAACCTGGATGAACATCTACATACCACCAAAGACAATTGTAGTTTCACTATAGACACCCAGAACAATGCTAAATCTTTGGTCATCAGCTTGAACGCTCGCTTTGTGGAATTTATGAAGCGGGTATCCATCAAGTACATATGTAAACAGTATGTATAATTTGCCGCTTCATAAATTTAGCCAAGTCAGCGTCCAAGCTGATGACCAGAAATTTGCATGGATTGACTTGAAATTTTAACAGAAGGTGGAGAATAGTCCAAGGATCAAAACCTATATTGAAACGAAGGGCGCCAAAACTAGAGGCTAAAAATTTTTAAGTTAATTTCAACCACAGAAATCGATTAAAAAAGTTATTCTAAGCAAAAATGTTCTTTACATTTTTTTGTAAAACTACTATTTTTCAAGTTATTCGCGATTAAAAGTAACCATTTTTGAAGGAAAAATCGACGTTTTCAATGGGTTTTTCTCGAAAATGACGCGTTTTATTAAAAAAAAAACTGTAAAAGGAAAATTGTAGGGTTTTTAAAAAACAAACCAAATTATTTTATTCTTATTTGTCTTTAACCAATACGAACCGAGATACTTCTTGTTAACAGTTAGATTTTTTCGTTAAATGCAAAATTTGATAGATTTAAAGTCAAATAACTGGAAAGTGCATCTTCTGCTAAGAATTACCTTTTTAATGGATTTCTGTGTTTAAATTTAATAAAAACTTCAGCCCCTAGGGAGGTGGCAACCACCCCCAGGGTTTTGGCGCCCTTCAGTTTGATATAAGTTTTGATCCTGGGGATACTCCCTACCTTCTGTTAAAATTTCTGAGCCAATCCATGCAGGACCAAAAATTGCCAGGTGAAATACTTCATTTCCTCTACTACTAAGTAGTAGCTCCAACAGCACATGATCAAGTAACTTTGACAAAAATAATGTCACTGATTTTTGTGCAATTTCTATATTTTCCCTAAATTAAAAAAATACTATGCAGTTTTTCTGTCTCTTAATAATTTTACTTAATTTGCTTAGTGTTTGGGAAAAATCCCCTTAAAATGCATATTTCTGGGCTAAATATCCAAAAAACCTTTGTGAATTTTTTCTTATAAAAATTTAGAGTTCATAATTTCGTATTAGGTAACAACCACAACAAATACTTTATTAAATAACGTTTATATCCAGACAACTTTGTCTAAAATAAGAGTTTTCGGCATTTTCAAGTGTTTTGAAAAGTTTAACACCCTGTTTTTTAAAAACGAAAAATTTGATCCTTGGTTATATGAACTTTTTTTTAAATAAAATTAGCTCATGAATCAACCCTTACTTTTTTTGGCGCAATTAGGAAACACCCTGTATACACGATAAAGCGATGTAATTTTTCTGTTGCTACATGTTAGAACAGAACCATTTTTTTATAATAAAAAAAACAAGACAAAAAATACAACTTTTGACAGAAAATATTACAATAATGTCCTCTTATATGGATTTTTGATAAATACCTGAAGTAATGTTAAAATTATCTTAAAGAAACTGCAACTAAAGGGAAATTTCCAAAATGGCAATAAACCCTTTTGAAGGGCCTGCAAAACAGGTATTAAAATAAACAGGTATCAAAGTTTACGGAATATAAAATATATTTCGTAAACTTTGCAGGTATATTGTTTCTGTACCTGTAAACATTTAATGCTTCTGGTTCATATAATGTGTTCCCTAATTTTAAATGTAGGAATATGATTAATTTTATACAGGGTAATGTTTTAAAAAATACGTATTTTGAAAAATAAAATAGTTGGAAAATTGTAATTTAGCACAAATGTATAGTTAAGTCAAGGAGTGAGCTACCACCTAGGCACATTAGCTCTCTCATTAAAAAACGTTTTCAAATTACTAAGTAGGTTCGTTTCAAAACAAAAATATATTGGATGTTGATTAATGTAATTATCGATGGAAAATCACGAATTTTCCGAACATTTTAAATGAAATGCCCTATTTTATGTTATAGTTAAATTTTACACTAAAATATATTTCTAATGACGTAGCACAACCTACTGTAAATTTTTAACATGGTCACCATAGACCATTTTTTCGCCACATCCAAATTGCGGAATATGATATTGAACATACTGGGTGTTTCCTTTTTTAAAGTAACAATAATAACTTCAAGATATGACAATAGTACTTTTTGCAGTTTGTTGTCTGTTATTGTTAGTTAGATATATATTTGGTGGTTTTGGAAATATTACTTTTGATATAAAAAAATTGGACAAATGGACACCCTATACTGTATGTTCCATGTAAGAGTATAATTTATGGTGATCTCGTAAATTAATTAATTTTTCAAGTTAGGAGTTTTTATAATACAATAATATTCTATTATACTCATATCAGGAAAGCTGTGTACAGGATGGTATATTAGTCTAAGGAAGTAAAATAATTTTTGGAAATATGAAATAATAATTATTCGAAAGGTGTGATTGTGTAGATTTACATTATACAAGTATATTTGATACTATTTTAACGTCACACTGCATAATATTTTATAAATTAATTTTTGGACAACCTGTATACAGTGTTTTAAATTAAGTGTGTGTATGAAATAAAAACTTATTTTTTCGACTTGTTAAACAAATTTATTATTTATAAAAGTTGGTGCATACCCCTAAATATTTGCAATACTGCTGCTGTAAATATAGTTGGGAACAATACCCTCCAACTTTTATAAAACATATATTTTTTGACAAATTACAAATAAAAAAAATTGTTACACACTTAATTGGCCAAACTGTGTACGAGCTGCAAAATCATATAATTTTTTCAATTGGATGTCTTAACTTTAGTCGCCCATAAGCTTTGGTATATCAAAATATTTTACTTCCCTATTTTTATGTACTACCCTGTATGCACCAACTTGCATAGATTTAGATCTTTTCACCTAAATAGTTGCTCTTGCACTTTATTATTTTTTTTTTTTACTGCAGGGTCCGAATTCTTGACTGGCCAAAGTGGTATACATGTATTCTTATTTAAATATTATGTAAAGTGTTTTAAAAGTAAGATAAAATATTAAATAAGGCTATTTTTGGATTTGTTAAAAAATTATCTGAACCTTATGTGATAAAAAAAACATACTTTTTGTCAAACCTTCTATATCATCAAATATAATAAAAAAATCTGATTACCGATACAAAAATTACAGATTTAATTCAAAAATTCACTGTTTTTATTTGTTATGTAATATGAAAATTAAAAAGCTGAGGGGTGTCAAAAATATAACTTGACTCTCAGTACTCTTAGGAATAAAGGATAAACCATACTAATTTTTATTAGTTTCAAGAAATCGGACCCAGCTGTTTTGTTTGTTTTTCGTAACGTTTTGCTGCATCTTTTTTCAGTTTTTCTTGAAATTGCAATTGTGTAGAAAGAGTGACTTAAAGCTTAACGCCCAAATATCTCAGGTGGACCGGTTCAGAAATCAGTTAAATATTATTAAACGAGAGGTATGTTATTTAATGGATATTTAAAGTAATGCCTCAGACTCAGACGTCATTTATGTCATTTTCTATAAATACGTCTATGTTACTGGCAATGCTTTAAGTGTTCTAACACTATTTGTTAAAAGGGATTAGATCATGTAGGGGTTTTTGAAACAAGTTTAAATAAAAACTAAAGGGATTTTTACAATTGAAAGTGCACTTCAACTTATGATGAATTGAGCCCCATATATTTAGCGGCCCAACATGTGAAATTGGTCACTAAATGTGACGAATTGGTGAGTGGTGCTCCAAAACTGGCAGCAAACAGGATAGTTGTATAGAGTTTTTACGCGAATTTTTCCAAAAGTATGAATGGTATTATTAAATAATGTAACTTTACACATTCCTATTTCAAATCGAATGAATTCTATTGAAAATAAATTACCTTTATAATTATATCCACATTTAGAACCATAGGGATAGCCTGAATGGTATTTTTTGACGTGAATAACGCATTTTCCAGCGTATTGTACCATGTAAAATTGACGGCATAATAAAATATGTTATCTTTGAATTATATAGTATTAAAACAGCTAAATTTTAGGTTGTATAAAATGACCACCCCCGAGGGGTAAAAATCCGATTTTGATTTGCGATTTCTGACCGCATGTACCACCCTTTTCTGACGGCATATATGAATTATACTTTTTAAAGGAAATGCAAAGGTAACTGAATCATCGCCGTCAAGTATTCGAATAACTGGGGAGGGATGTAAATTTGCCGATTTCAAAATTTTTTTCTGACTGTAGGTACCGCTATTTTTGACGGCACAGAGTTTAAGAGCTTTCTTTTCCATTGCCTCTTTAACGAGAATAGTGCCGTCATGTATCAAAAGCAATCGAAAAGTACCCTTTTTTCTACACTTCAACTCACCTGTGCACTCACCTGTACCGGAAATTTGACGGCATAGTGCCTAAACTTTGTTTCTCGAACAGTACTTCAAGATCATATGTGATTTGTTGTGTATAAAATCACCCCTGAAAATTTGCTCTGGGCTGTCAGCATGTTTAAAATATCAAGGTCAGCGACAAATTTTAGGGCCTTAAATTAATCATACATGGCTCAATCAAAAATAATGCAATTGGTCACAAAGTGGTGAGTATGATTAATTAATTGGTCAGCAAGATTACAAGAGTTCTGTATTAAATAAAGACATTCAAGGATGAGAGCACCCAAAATTAAAAATTTTAGATTAAAAAACAAATTCTGGAAGCTAGTAACAATTAGAGAAATGGTCAAGGGTTTAAATATTTGGTCAATGATAGTGGAATAAATATCAAATGTTTAAAATTTCAAGGTCATTTTTTTTATCTTTGGACAATCCACGAAGGCTGAAAGCCTAAATACTAACGTACCGTGGGTGTCTTACTGTGTGTCACTACTTGCTACATAAATATATTTAGCATCTCAACATCAACATTGGGAGGTCGTTTCATGCTGTAACAATTGGTCACGATTGGTCATTAGGTCACAGTAATGGGTCAGCAGTAAAATAGAATCAAGAGAATTATGTATGGATAACCAATTCGTCACACTTAGTGACCATTTATGACCAATTCGGAGCGGTTTTTATACCTCAAATTTCACATTGTGAGTCGCTAAGTAGATAGGTCTGTTGAATTGGTCACTAAAAATTGTAATACTTACTTTACCCATTTTTTTAAAAGTAAATAGCTGTCACTTTTAATTGGCATAATAAATATAATTTTGGTATTAAATTTTTTATTTAAATTTAACAGCTTGCATACAATCAATAAAATTATTTATTTTTATATAGTAACCTGTTTTTTTAAATATTTTTAATGTAACATTAATATGTATTTTTCATTTAAAAGGATAATTTGTATGCATCCTATTTTATAAAGACTATTCTTATAAAAATGCACTTTCTTTAATCATTACTTGAATAAGTTTAGGTGTTGTTTGATGATTTCGTAGAAAGCCTTGGATTTTTTAAAAGTTTTTTTTTATCATGTCCTCGTCATGCGGTTGTGAAATATTGTTAGCACAAAAACAAAATGCCCGTTTTTATTTTAATATAGGGGAACTTTTTTATTTTAAATGAAAGACCCTGTGTCATTTTTGTTTATATTCTAAAAAATAAGCCTTGTAAAAATGTAAATAACATAAGCTATCGTTATTTTTAAACACTATTGATGGATTTATTGATGTGAAAACAATTGACTTCATGCAATTAACAGTATTATTTGACAATAAAAACTTTCTATTAAGGTTACAAAAAAATATATGGCAACAGAGCTACGTTATCAACAAAATAATAGGTGCAGTTAAGCTAGATTACTTTTTAAAAAACATTTATTAATGATGTGAATAACCCATTGCTTTATTACCATATTTTTTTCTGTAACTTTGTATGTAGCAAATTTCATTGTCCAATAATACTCTTACATGCAATACAGTTATATTTTTACAAATCAATAAATCCATTTTTTTGACAATTATTATAGCCTTTGGTATATTTTTAGAGGAGAAAGATTGAGTATTAGAAATATAGAAAAATACATGGTGTTTCATTTAAAATATCATCGTTGCCTATATAGGAAAAGTGTCTATTGTGTTAACGGATTGACACACAAGCTTCTAAGTGCGGCCACCGGCTTTTTCCGTCCGACCAATCAAAGAACACTAAAAGTTCATGATGCATAAAACGCCCTTGAAACTTAAATTACAAAAGGTTTCGTTTTATTTAAACAGAAAACAAAGTTTTTTAACCAAACTTAAAAATATTGCATTATCATTCAAAGATTACTAAAAATACCGGAACCAATAATTTGATTGGTTTAAACAGAAGGTCATGCAAAACTGTCACATTAGGGTGGTCATGGTTAGTTTTGGTTAGTTAAATCTTTTTTTGCTTTATAAAGGAATTAAAAAAGAAACAACTAACCTAACCATGACTTCCTCCAATGTGACAGTTTTGCATGACCGACAGTATTGCTGTATTAAGCACTAGGCACAAACCATCTCTTTTATTAGATAAGTATCTGAAAAAAAACTTTTCTATAAAAAAGGATATTTTGTGACACTAGGCTGACTAGGCTACAGCCTAGGGCGCCGAGAAAAAAATAGGCTCCAGACAGGGGACATTAAAAAAAAGTTTACCAAGGCGTAGGATAAAATAGGCGCTAGACAGAAAAGGCCTTTTTTGTCTTAAATTTTATGTGTGAATAGGCGCCCTGGAATGAAATAGGCGTCATACTGGGACAGTGGGAGGGCCCCTTTTTGTGAATAGGGCGCCCTGGAGAATAAAATAGGCGCCACGCAGACAAGAACCTTTTTTCTGCTCTTCAACATTTTTGTTTCCCTTTTTTATAAAGTCCCAAGAAATCTTTGTTATTCAAGTTTCAAGGACGTTTTATGCATCACGTTACTTTTCGTGTTCGTTGATTGGTCGAACGGAAAAGCCGGTTGCCGAACTCTAGATGCTTGTGATTGTCACAACCAAATGGCGAGGATGATATACATATATTTTTTTAAATTCTGAGGCTTTCTATGAAAACCGTATCTTGATAACTTTATTTCTTTTAAAGTTATTTGCGATCAAAATGGATCAAAATATAGACGGGCACTCTGTAGCAATTAAAAAGCTATGTACAACAATTTTTTATTAAAGAATTAAGCATTTAAGAAATAAAATAATTTATCAACATGGTTGAGTAACGAAAGTACATTGCTTATAAGTATCACTTCTTAGTAAGGGGCTTTTATTGCTATTTTTTTGTTTTTAAAGCCATTCAAAAAAAAAAGATATTAGATAAATTAAAAAAAGGGTCTTATTAACATCAGTTGTGGTTTGGGTATATACAGCTGAGATATTTTGGAATTTACTAATCTTGCTTATGTAGTTCCTATTAGTTGTTGCTTTTTTCTTGCATGGCTTTTTTTTTACAGAAATGTATTATTCTACAGGGTCATCCAAATTAAGTGTGTACCATCGGTAACCTCGTTATAATTCAAAATACGAAACAGTTTAAATTAGCAAATTTTTTACTCTCTTTAGGACTAAAGATTAGAAAAAACAGGTGACAATCGGGTTTTTAAGTTATACAGTAAAATACTTTTTTTTTTAAATGAAAAACCCTGTATATTCTATTACCATTAAAAAGATCTTTTAAAATTCTTAAAAAAGTCTACATGTAATATATCCAACTTTTCAGAATTTATTCTGAAAGATGTTTTAAATGGTTATACAATGTGTTTTAGTTGTAAAAAAGGGTATTTTGCTGTATAACTCAAAAACCCGATTGTCAATTGTTTTTCTAATCTTTAGTTCTTACAGCAGTGTAAAAAATGCTACTGGTTTGCTAATTTAAACTATTTTGTATTTCAGTAATAACGAAGTCACTAATGACGGACACTTAATTTTTAGATGGCCCTGTATACCTTTCATACGACGCGACGCTTCAAAACTTCCCGTGGCAATTTTCGCGAATGGGTGGAAGAGGATCATTTGCGACCTGGTCTAAAGTAACGACCAGGGGTGGCCGCAGATCACGAAAGGTTTTATTGCAGTATTGCAACTCAATTAAGTTTCAGTGTGTGGAACACTAGCAGGTAGAGTAGGCAGAAAGCCTGCATCAAAATCTTTGTAATAGGATGACGCGTCAATCTTGTTTTAACCGTCTCAGTGCTATGTATTGGCAATAAACGCCTGTTGTAATTACGAACTGTCACGACGTGTATGTACATTAAAAGATTTATAGGCAATTTTGCCGGAGAAGACGGTCTAAAGCAACAACTAAGCCGATAACAAGCGTAAGCGTCGAGCGGAAAGTATCAAATCTTTTTATGTTTCCGGTAGTGACTACAATATTTTCTGGTAAACAGAGTGTCTTTAAACCAACTTATATACATATCCGCGAATAGTAGGTATTTGTTTGTTTCGGGAGCCAGAGGCAGGGCTTTTTGTTCAGGAATATTGCAGCTGGCTGATTTAAAAAATAAGTTCCTTTATTCCTGCATAAAGATCAAAGACAGCGCTCTCACATTTTTCGCTCTACGCTGGCCGCTTGCGCTTAGTATCGTGGCCGAGGCCTAATGCAGAAAGGATGCGTCACAGTATCAGAAAATCTTTACATGCCTACCTGCCAGTATTTTACACGCTTTAAACCGTCTTCTTTTACGCATTGGCTAAAATTGTCTATAAAACTTTTAAAGTGGCACGATGTGCATGTGTGCAATAATCAACAGAGTGTCTTAGACAGTACGTGTACAGAGTCATCAAGAACCATATTATTTTGGGGCTTTTTTTAACTTAAAAAAGAAAACGAAGGAAATGATTTGCACATTTGTGCGTTTGGCTTTCCATCGGTGATATACAGTGCTTGTCTAAATTCAGGATCCTTAACTTTTGAATTGTGTGGTATTTTTCATGAAAATTCCACACCACTGTTTGTTGACCAATCAAATGTGTAGTTTTGGTTGCATTACCATGACAACACAAGTATTTATCGGAATTTTTTCCTCCTGCAGGTAACTGGAGTGGAATATTTTTTGACATAATCTCATTGAATTTGTTTTAAGGTCATGTCTGTCATTCACATACATAATTAAAGAAAACGTTATATTGTACCAGTTGTAGTATTTCAGACGTAACATAATATGAAATACTGTAAGGTTTTAAGTCCCTAAATGACAATTTTATTACAACTTCAGTTAGTAAAATAATATCATAGGACTGAAGTAGACATAAGTGAAGAGCAAACGAAAGCAAGTTATAGGTCTAGAAAAATTAAAATAAACTATTTTTTTACCAACTGTAGTAATATGAGTGATATATAATATTCAAGAATAAGCTCTGATCTGAGCTCTTAAAATTCTATATCATTGCGACTTCTAATCGGTAAAATGGAAAATATTTGTTTTAATGGTAAAATGTAAAAAGAAAGTTCGTGTCAAAGTTGCAAACATTAAATTTGAATTGGCTTAAAACAACGTGGTGTAGAAATTTTCTTACCAGTCCCCACAGGTGCTTATTACTTCAGGAATTTTATTTTCGGCCACGAATATTTTAATAAAATTATCCCTCGCTTGCGGCTCAGGATAATTTTCAAAATATTCGTGGCCTTGAAATTTTCGGAATTAAATTTAGTACTAGTGGTATTACAAGTGAAAATTTAAGGATTTTAGTAAGACAATATGGACCAAATTTTAGACACGAAATGACATTAAAAATGTCAAACAGACACCTGGGCGTCTTTTTGAAAAGAAAAATTATTAGAGGGGGTCTTGTGGCACATCATTATAAACCTGCTGACGAATACTTTTTAATCCCAGAATATAAAGTCAGTACCATTACCTACTGCAAAATAGTCGGTACTTTAAAAAATTGCTTGCAGATACCTCATTTAAATGGCCGTATTGCCGAGTCTAATGCTGCGTCGTTGTATAAGAAGGGCTGCGTCCAGACTTGCAACAATTCGCCGCGCCGTGTAGCGCGCCACATAGCCCCACATACCGCGGACGTGGATGTGTTCCAAGGGCTTGGGAAATGATTCCGCGGTGATTCAGAGCTTGTCGATTATTTGCATCAAAGGAGCGCGCAAATAGGTTGGTTTGTTTGGACGAATGTTTGGCAAATTGTTGCAGTCTGTACGCAGCTTAAAAAGTTAAATACAACTTATGAGGTATTTTCTTCAAATTCTTTTAAGGATTTATTAAATGGTAATATTGGTACAGGAAAGGACAAAAAGTATAAATTTTTTTAATGACGCACCCTGTATGTTATATTACCATTAAAAGATATCCAAAGAGTCCCTTAGAGAAAATACCACATAAGGTAAATCTACCTTTATTAGTTTTGGAGATATGGCCATCCAAATCAGGTATTCAGGTAATTTTTAAAGTACCGCCATTTTTTGATTTACTTTATATTCTGGAGTTATGAAGTATTTGTCAGGAGCTTTGAAATGATGTGCCACAAGACCCCTCTTTCCATTTAATTTTTCTTTTTAAAATGGCGCTTAGCTGTCAGTTTGACATGTATATCTGTCATTTCTTGTCTAAATTTTGGTCAATGTTGTTTTACTATAAGTTCTTAAATTATAAGAACAAAAGAAAATTAAACAATTTACACCACATTTACTTCTCACTGCACTTCCTACTTGACGAAAGCATGTAAATGTATTATTGTACAGCAGGCGGACCGCTCAAAGTAGGAGAGAAACAGATGTCGAACGCGGAGGTCGATTGTGCCTCTTCCGCGCTCTCGCTTGCACTTCAAGCTTTTAATGGAAAGCCGCATGAGTCATTTTTTTGTGCCGGCTCCATCGAGTTATTACGTCAAAAATTACCAATTCAAAAGTTAGGAGAGGATGATTTTAGACAAGCACTGTATATGTAATTGGGCTATTATACAGGTTGTTCTTGAACTTTAAGTAATTTATTTTCCAGCTTTTACAGACTGTCCACGATTGGGATTTACAAGAGGTCAAATGGATAAAAATATTTTTCTTTAAAAGTAAACTACCTTTATTTTTAATTTTTAAGCACAATATCATTTAGAAAATTTATTTAGAGTAATTTTTTTAATTAATGAAAATAATAATACAAAATTTTATTCTTCATAATTTAGCGCTTGATCACATTTGTGTTCAGCCCTAAAATTGTGTTGTACATGAATTTGTGGGGTAGCAGATGTTTGAGAAGCAAATTATGAGTTTTTTAGTTTATTTTATTATAAAAAATTAAAATAGCTTATATTTAAAAACAGAAAAACCAGTTTCATAAAACTTTTTGATATCCCTGTTAAATAAATAAAATCATTCAAAATTCTATTCTAAATAAATTTCCTAAATGACATTTTGCTTAAAAATGAAAAATAAGGTAATTTGCGTCTGATCATGGCCGGCTAGATGCAATATTTAAAATGGCTTTCAAAAAACTTAAGTAGGCGTAAAAACTTTTAATTAAAAATATCTCATTCTTATTTAAAATGGTCTTAGCAATTTAAACATGTTAAAATATACAGGGTGTTCTATTTAAACATTAAAATTTGGAACCATTTCCGGTTAAACCGGAAGTGACCGGTAATATGCGAATACTTTCCCAACATACCATTTACCTATACCAAGTCTCATTTAAATATGCCTAATACTCTAGTAGTGATGGCTTGTTCAATAAATTTGTTAACACCCAGTATAAACGATTCTTAGGTTGAGGTCTACAAACTGTTGAATTAATGACTGAACATTAAGAACGTCCTGAGTATCTGTCAAAAAATTGTGTACACGTAGTTTCAAAACACCTTGTATAAAGCTTGTTTTTAATGATTTGCTCTTTCATTTACTAAAATGACATTACACTATAATTTTGGCACTTTATATTGATATGAAAACCTAATAATATCTCCAGTTATTGACTTTTAAACCAATGAATTACATTATTTGTTTAGGTGTATTTCTCAATTGAAAGTGCCTAAAGTATAGGTATTAGAAAACATATAATAATGATAAACCTTTCATTAATTCAATTTAATTTAATAATAATATGAATAAATAATTATAGGTTAACTTCAAAAGTGAGGCGCACGATCCTCTAGAATCAAGTGACAATTCGAGAGGGTACTCAAATCATTCTTCGAGAAATTCCATCCACGATAACGAAGAATTAATAAACAACATGGGTCCGGAAATTTCGATATTTCCCGTTAAGAAAAAACCAAAACCCGCTTTCAAAATACGATTGTTCGAAAAGCACGTTAATAATGGAGATTCGAAGGACGATATTTTTTCAGAAGAAGATGAAGTGAAGCAAAAGATGGCTAGGAGCTCTATAGGTGTTCAAGGTAATTTTTGATTAAAAAAACTGGGATATGTTGATTTAAATCAGTTGATCATCAGTCACCTGATTTTTAAAGGGCGGTGTATGGTTAAATTGTGTTTAAAAGTTACATTTTAATTAGTTTTTTTACCACACGGTTTTTTTGTATGAAACTGAATGATACATTAAAATATAACATAAAAGGAATAATCTATAAAATTTTTGTTAGGAAATTCTAAATAATGCGGCAATGGCAGCAATAGTTCGGAAGAGTCTTGATATCTCGGTGCTGGATTTGGTGAAATTAAAAAGAAAAAATCAGTCGTTAACTTTCGGCGTATTTGTTTTAAAAAAACGCATAAATAAAATAAAAACAATAAAATAAAATCGTTTCTCATCGTATAATCGGTACTTACTGAACAAGCCGTTTACCTATGGAAAGAAACATCAGCATGATGGTATTTAGTTGCCCAAATATCATTGGTACTGTGGCAACAGTCCCAAAGTTATAACTAAAATAGTTTTTTTTCATTCTAACTTAAGGTCAATATCTCCGTAAGGAAGCGCGATAGAACTTTTTTTACATGAAATACTAACATTATTTTTGGCTCACTCTATCACCCTTATCATTTTATGACCTCACCTTTTCGGACACTCTGTATAAATAAATAGTGGTAAAAATTCTAAAGGATTGGTGCAGCAGACTTTGAAAACGTGAGTTGTGTTTTGTACTCCAAAAAATTTCATGGATGGGGCGTGGTTTCTAAACGGCTCTATCTTCGTTAGTTTTGCTCTGATGCATCTCAGATTTTACAATATACTTGAAATGTTTCCATTCAGAAAATTAAGTAAAAAGTTTAAAGGGCTACCCTCTTACAGATAGACAGTTACGTGGACAGATTCCGCTTCCAAAAATATTCATTAACATAAAAGGTCAATTTCTATTCTAAAATTCCTTAACTCGACTGTGTCCCATCAACAGGCGACGCCCAGTTTAAAAAACCCTGACCTTCGGAATCACACTTATATAGATGAGGATATTAATTTCAAATACCCTGTATAACATAATTTTTTTAAAGGAATTAGAACGCCAGTAAGACTGATCTCCAGGACGAGGCTTCGAATGTGGAGGAGCCCTACGCCAGACAGTAAAAGCAGTCCGTTGGAAAAGTGCCCGATTTGTAAAAAGTTCTTTAGGCGGATGAAGACCCATCTCACAAAACATGAAATATTACAGAATCAGGAAGCTTGTTCGGGACTTATTTGCTGAAGTTTGTAATAAGGCTTTCAACAATCATAGGTAGGTTTTAAATTCTAAGACTATTTTAATTTTTTTTTGTTTTTTTTTTGTATGCTTATCTAAACTCACCTTTGTCATTTTCTTTTTGGCAAATACGCTGCTGTATTTTGTTTTTTTATACCAAATGTTATGCACGTTCAGCCAAATCAAAAGGTTCATAAGGCAAGTAAGCAACAACAAAGCGGGACCGATACGTCAGCATGTTTTGCACGACGGCATTTTTGTCTAATCTCTATCTGTGATATTTTACGACCGTCACCTTTCCACGCATTGCCTATGAACCTTTGATTTGACTGAACGGTCTTATGAAATACAACCAAATTGAGTTTCTGTGAACTTAATCTCTGACCTTTTAAGACTAAAGAAAATATTATTTAAAATATTTAAAAGTCAATACAGGTAGTTAAGTTAAGAATTAATCTATTTGCTTAGAATTTGGAAAAAAGACGATATTTCAAATTATCCGAAAACTAAAATGACGAAGGCAAAGTGAACAACGATTTTAAGGATTAAATTGTATTGTAATCTGGTAATGTTTTACGTTTTAATGATCTATTTTTTTCAGTAATTTACTTATTCATATGAGAACACATACAGGGGACAAACCTTTACAAGCGCGTGAAGTGTGCAACAAGTCATTTTCCCAGAGCCAGCAATTTAGTTAATCACATGAGGGATTCAGCACAGGTAAGTGTACATTTCCCATATTGGGGATGAGTGCTAGTGTAAAGTGGTGTCGCCGGAAAATTTTATGTTTTTCTTATTTCTTGGGTTATTAAAAAACTCTTTCTTTTTTTTAATGAACTGTAACTATCAGGTGATTCATTAAGAGGTAGCTACTTGTCTAGTAGGTATTTTTTTGTGGTGTTCTTGTAAAACATTTGTATTCATTAGTTTCGCCAGGAGCCAAGATTTAACTGACCAGCACTAACCATGATCCCCCAATGTCAATATATAAAATTATAGGTCCCTGTGCTTTTTACTGTAGTCTCTTTCAGTTCGGTAAAAAGGGTAAATTTTGTTAAAGGATGCTATAGCAATTTGTAAATTGCCCTCGAATTATTATAATATTTGTTTAACGTTACTCCCAATAGGTGGCGCTGGTACAAAGCTTGTGTCGCACGAACAATGTACGGCAGAGAGAAAAGAATGGGTTTAGTACCTTTTCTCTTGCGGATCCTGACTTAATTTTTTTATGGGACCACCGCGGAAGTGCACTCTTTCAAATAAAAATAATAATAAGTCGTTTCCAAAAACGGCGGAGTAATCTCATAACATAAAAATAATACATGGCGAATTGAGAACCTCCTCGTTTTTGAAGTCCGTTATAGGAACTTGTCATAATATTTTCATGTGTTCTGTATAAATCTGGGAGATTTCCCACATGCTATTGGAAACCCTGTATATACCAAAAATCATAAAAGGGGAGAGGGGGGCAAGAAACGATTAAAAGTGTATTTAAAAGTAAACCTAACAACATAGCATAACTTATTTACATTTTACCGTTTTCTTAAAAGATCAATGTCTCTCTTTCAGGCGAAAAACCGTTTAAATGCCCTCACTGCGACAGGGCGTTCACTCAATCGGGCAATCTCAACAATCACATTCGTCTCCACACGGACGAAAAACCGTTCAAATGTCATTTTTGTGATAAGGCCTTCGTTCAGAGCGGCAATCTCAACTCTCACATAAGAAACAATCATAGATTTAAGGATTATCCGGAGATGAAAAGTGAGGTGGTAATTTCTTAAACGTTTGACGGATTGTCAATGTTTGACAGATCTGTCAATGTTAGTGTGAGTGTAAAGAATACTCTATATTGTGTGAGAGGATTCTTAACGTAAATGGCGGCGCGGCGTTTGATCTGATTATGGTAAACATCACTTTAGGGCCCTTATTCCTTAACCAATGTGCGAACAAACGTTATGTGATGTAAGTCAAGTACATAATACTGCAGTTTTCTCTTTCCAAGAATACATACCCTAGCCCATTTTTAATCCTAGGGAATTAAAAAGATATTTCGATGTTTTATGTTAAATACACATCACCTAAATTTATACAAAAAACACCTATGCATTTTTTTATGGCGTAACTTGTTTTTATGCATAACGAATCAGTACAGTGATTTTTAGCCCCGATGAAACACTATAGTGAGATTGATATTTGCCTGTGCTGTCGTATTATAGGATGGCAAAAATCTGTAATAATATTCTGGTTAAAGTTAAAAAAGAGATTGATTTAAAATAAAGCCATACTGTATCATGCAACAAGTAAAAAAATAACTCATTACATTAAAGTATTTTGTTAACCCAGTTTTTTGCCACCCATATAGATCTGATTTAAATCCAAAATTATCAATTTTATTTTCCGTTTATACATTATTGTGTTAAAGGTAAAAGACTTTAAGATATCAGCAACGTCAAATTGACAAACGCGTAAAAATCTGTCATTTCTGTCAGTTTTTTTGTTTCTTTATATTTAAATCGTATTATAAAATGATATTGAATATTCAAAACTGTCAAAAACGTACTCTTTACGTGAGTCATGGGTGCCGGGAGGGGGTGCACACCCCCTGGCTTTTGGATATTGACATAAAAAGTATGTTTTATTAGGGTAGGTTAAAAGGGTTCTGCACCCCCGGCTTTTATATGTGTGCGGCCCGGTATAGGGATAGAACAGAATGGGCCAGATGAATAGAAAGAAGCAAATGCTTTTGCTAATAAGTATAAGGTATAGAAGGATTTACTTAAAACGTATAAGTAAAGTTGAGCATTTGCTTACAAGTGTCGAGTATTTACTTATAGAAACGCGATGCTACTGAATAGCCGCATACTTTTCTATTCTCTTCAAAATTCTTATGACGCTTATGTACGAAAAATCGTTTTAGTAGACGACCTTTTGTTTTACTTTTTGCGCCCCCTGGAAGTCATCCTGCCGGCGCCCATGACGTGAGTCGTCCGATATAAAGGCGTTGCTCAATGGTACATGATTAAAACTTTTTCAAAATTTGTGTCTTTTTATTTTTACCGTATTTTTTTCAGACAAGTTTAATATGCTTATCCGATATGGAATAATCAATGTAAATAGCAATATTTGTAAATAGTTTTGGTGTGAAAATTTTTGAAAGAATTAGTGCCTTTTGGCACCTTTAATATATTTGCCTACTGTGTGTCTCAAATTGTTATTGCTTTTCTTGGGATCTCAGAAACCTTTGGAGATACACGTTCTTCTATAATAGTTTGTGACATTCCACACTATGTATTAAGAATTTGAAACATACAGTATATCAGCATAAGTAGAATTAAACTAAAAAAAATCTAAAAGAAAGTGTTCCATGAAAATGAAAAGACTTTATCAAAAACGGTGTCCATTTTCTTGTAAATAAATGTAAATACGTAATAAGTGTATCAAAAACCCATTCTTCCATATTGCTTGTTACTTTTTTGGTTTTTGACATTTTAAAGATATATTTTACATCTCGTGAACAGATTTTACTTCTTCAGTTTTTCAAAGTCACTCAGTCAAAAACTAAACCGTTAGAGAATTTGATTTTTGAATTTTAACCAAATATTGTCGACTTAGATAGAGGAGGCTCTCCAAATTATTTTTTCAAGAGTAGCTATAAACAACTTAAATAATTATATAGATAAATAAAATTATAAACCCTTTTTTTTAACTGTATCTTTTTAAATGATTGTAACCTCACTTCATTGTACAGGGTGGTCATTCATATTTTGTCCCATTTTGATCGCGAATAACAAATGAAGTAAACAATCTGCGGTTTTCGCAGACAGCCTTAAAGTTTTTAAAGTTTTTTACCATATCTTCGCCATTTTATTGTGATATTTCATTAGCACAAAAACAAAATGGCCAATTTTCCGATATAGGTCTACTACCTTGCATATTTTCGCAAAATTCAATCTTTCCCCTTTAAAAAATGTAACATAGGCTATGGTTATTCAGAGAAAACGCATTCATTGACCTTCGAAAAATTGACTGCACGGCAATTAAGAGTGTTATTTGGGGGTTCAAAGCTAAAGTGGACCAAGTCCATAAATTGTTTTACATTTTATTACACAAAAGGTGTAAACTGCTACAATGGATCAAGTCCAATTTTACCATTTTTAATAGTAGATGGCAATAATATCCCTAGCGCCTTTAAAATTTGTAGCCTAAAAAATCTAAGCAAAATGATAAAAAGTATTATTTCTAAAAACATTATTATCAGCTAACGGCTAGTACTTATAAACATTTGGTTGGTAATAATTTTTTTGCAGCACAATAAATTATATAAAACATTTTATATACTATGTACAAAGAGGTGCTAAAACTGGCTGATTTCGCAAAAATTACATTATAGGGAATTTGGTCCACTTTGACTTTGAACCCCTCATTTGGCAATGAACTGTTACAAACAAGGTTACAAAAAAAATACGATAAGAAAGCTATAGGTTCTTTACAATATTTCAATATTTACAAAAGTTTCAAAAAAGGTAATACAGCGTGATTCTAAAACACTTTACCTAAAACTTAAAATTTATTTACATCAAAACTTTTTATTTTGACAGATATCGCAATGCTGGGGGCGCCATTTTATAGACAATCAAAAACTTAAAAAATAAGGTACTCTTTATTAAAGTCGATTAACCTCACCGTTTAAGCACCAATAGACATCAACGTTTTCATCAATTTCAATCAAATTACCCACATACATACAGGGTGTCCAGTAACTCAACCGACACACGATTCTACAACAGAAAATAAGAAAAAACTTCATATATTTGATTGTCTATAAAATGGCGCCCCCGGCTTTGCGATATCTGTCAAAATAAAAAGTTATGATGTAAATAAATTTAGAGTTTTAGGTAAAGTGCCATCTGCAAAGCTCGATTTGTGTGCCAAATATCAACTGGATTGGTTAAAAAATAATTGCAATATGGCAAAAACACCAAAATAAAAATTGAACTCGGCTTGTAACTTGAAAACGAATGACATTTTGAAAAACATTTATATGAAACTCTACCCTTATTTTGTCAAGTAGAATCACCCCTTAAGTTTCGTGTTCGATTTTTGAATCGCCCTGTATACACTCACTCCAACTATTAAGGTATGATTCCGAGCATTGCGGCACGCAGCAAACCGCGGAGACAAACGCCAGAGCCATTCATATTTCGCTTTTGCCTTGGGGAGTAACGAGTAGCGCGACTGGTAATATGAATAGCTCTGGCGCTTGCGTCGGCGGTTTGCTGCGTGCTGCGGTGCTTGAATCATACCTTTATTTTGTGAATAGCGTATAGCTTATGTTGCCGTATTTTTTTTGTAACCTTGTATGTAGGAAATTATCATTTTCGATTAATGCTTTGAATTGGCGTGCAGTCAGTTTTTTGAAGCTTAATAAATCTGTTATTTTTCATAATAACCATAGCTTATGTTACACTTATTAAACGGAAAAGATTGAATTTTAAGAATATAAAAAAATATTCAGGGTGTTTCATTTGAAATAACACGGTTGCCCTATATTGGAAAATTGGCATTTTTTTTTGTGTTCTTTAAATGTCACAACCAAATGGCGAAGATATGATAAAAAAACAAAAACTAAAATATATAAGGATGTCCGCGAAAACCGCAACTTGATAACTTCATTTGTTCTAAAGTTTTTCGCAATTAAAAAACATGGACGACCACCCTGTATTACGTGTGCAGTGGCGTACGTAAAAAGCGTGAAATGCAATACAATGCTAAAGATTTTGAGAAGTAATCTCCCTTTCTTTTATATGTTTTACGTTTTTGACAGTTTTGCCTAAGGTTAGGCATAAAATTGTGTTTTCCCTGTGTAAAAAGACTTAAACCGATACCTATATAGTTTATTTAGATTATAGTGCCATGTATAAAGATCTCATTTTTAATTTTATGTTATATACACTTACCCATTTTTAATGTATTATCTATTAGGTAATTCTACCTTGTTTTCTTTAGTTTTATATTGCTAAGAATCGGAGATATTCGATTATTTTTTAAAACTAGCCTATTACCTCTGGTTACAAATTACAAGAATTACCAATTTAATAATAGTAGTCTGTCGAATTTCTTTATAATATGTGTGTTGTTTGATTTTTTTATGTAATCCTAGATAAATCTCTTATCTAATAGTTATATGATTAAGAATAATTTTTTGACTGTATTTGAAGACTTTTTGTATAAGACTGTATATATTGATATTTTTTTATTTTATTTTGTGCAATTTTGTTTTTTGAATCATCTTACTCATTTCGAGTGTGAAATTTTTGCCTGTGTTAATAATTTGACAGCTAATGAAATTTTAACTTTTGTGCTTTATCGAATTATATAACAAGACACGACCAGTTGTAACAGGGGACTTTATAGTTAAGAATAGCCACCAAGTGGTGGTTACATCAAAGTAAAGGTACATTTTGGTTTTTTAAAATATTTTGAAAAATTAATATGTTACATGTACTGTAAATTTTTAAATTTCAATTACGTTTTAAAAGTTTTTTAAATATCCTTCTCCAATATCCAGCTCTAAAGTCAGTTTTGGATTTGTTTTATACATTTTTAGTGTTTTTATTATCTATTTTATTTGCTATTGAATATCACGTCTCTGTTTGACCACCCTGTACAACAAAGGACTTGTCAGATTGTCGATTTTATCTATATTGTATTTATTGTAAATTTGATCTCCCATTTATAAGTTCTTCCAATCTATTGATAAGTTAAAAATTATGTCTTCAATTTTTATTTCTAATATCGGAAATTTAAATTATCGGCAACGTCACTATTATGGTTATTTTCACCTGATTAACATATTTGCACGACTGCGCTTCTAATTTAAGTTTCCTTTATACAGTGTGTTTAATAATTAACAATTGTTTAAATTTCCTACATTATTGAACTAAAAGTAATAACTAAAAACTACTTATGATGGCGAATGTTCCTTAAAAGTCGATAAAAATATTTCAGATATGTGAATAACATTTATCATACATATATTGTTTAAATTATAGTATTTTACTTGTATTAAGATTTGATTTTTGCATGAGCGATAAGTAACATTGAAGTAGTTTTGTAATCAATAATACGATCAATAATAAAAATATGACATTGATTTTTTTTTTGTTTTTTTTCGAGCTATGGTTTTTTGAAATTTTTTAATAATATTTACAAAATTGATTATGATCCTGTAAATATGTGTCTGGAATTGCTTCGTTTTTAAGATACAGAGAGTTTAAAAAATTCTGTTTTTTAGAATAATCCTTTAACCAATTTAGTTAAAATTTGGTATGGTTATTTAAAGTAATAACGCCCTTATGTAGCCGTGAATTAAAATTATTGAATCCAGTGGCGTCTTACTGGGAAAACACTGACCTAATAAATTTGTTACTACACGCGCGTTTTCACTGTTATAAACTATTACAATATTTTTCAAGCACCCGGATTGTCAATAAAAACTAACCAGAACCTGAAAAACAATAAAAAAATTAAGACATTTTTTTATTTAATACATATTTTATTACATGAGTTTTATTATTATAAATATTACTTTGTAAAAATGGTAATAGCTCATCTTACAAAGAACCCAAGTCTCCAGTACCCCTTGATAGTATGGAGTAGTGAAAAATCGGGTACAAATTATTTTTTAGGTTGTATTTCTTATTTAGTTTCACCTTTGCTTTTTTACTTTATTTAAGTATTATTCTTAGTAGAATTTGTTTTTTTCCTAAAATTTTATCTCAAAGCTATTTGCTTATTAAAAAAAGGACACGAATATTATTCAAAAACTCAAAAGGTAAGGGCAAAACTGATCTTTTGGGTTATTAAAAATTGTAAAAATTAGTGGGGTAAATAAACCTTTTAATAATTTAATATTCTAAAATTGCTCTCATTTGTAAAATAAAGCAACTTCATAATTTAAATTAAAATCCCTTATTTTTTAAAACTAGCAAAGAAATTAAGTATATTAGAAATATTTATTAATTGGTATTATCACAGTTAGTTTCTCGTTATCACAAGTTAGTCAGCTTGTGTAAGGTAAATTAATTCCTCCCTTTAAATAAAAATAACCTTTAAAGGTTACACTGAATAAATGATAAAAAAGCGTTTTTGCAATCCCGTACATAGTTAAGGGATCAACGACAGAATCTAGCAAATTTTACTAATATTAAAAATCTTATCTAAAAAATCGTCAAAAAGGTAAAAAAAAATCTGGGACTTCATATTAATTACTGTTTAAATATGTAGATTTTCTTTTAAATTGTACCGTTGAAGCAATAATTCTATTTATTTAAAACTACTCTCGCTACCACTGTCTGGAAACCATCCTTTTGGTCCAGGTTGAGTAGGTCTTCCCCATCTTGCTCTAGTTGCTCCCCTCACTTCCCTGGTTCTTTCCTGGGTAGTTGTACCCCCAGGTGTTTGGGCAACCCTATAAAAATGTAAAATATGTTATACAGGGTGATTCAGAAATCGATCACGAAACTTAAGAGGGTGATTCTACTTGATAAAATAATGGTAGAGCTTCATATAATTTTTTTCAAAATGTCATTCGTTTTCGAGTTACAAGCCGTCAAAGTTCAATCTTTATTTTGTTTTTTTGCCATATTGTATTTATTTTTAACCAATCCAGTTGATATTTGGCAGACAAATCGAGCTTTGCAGAGTCTAAAATTTCAGGACAAAAGTACTTTTTTAAATAGCGCCAGAGGGCACTTTACCTAATACTTAAAATTTATTTACATCATAACTTTTTATTTTGACAGATATCGCAAAGCTGGGGCGCCATTTTATAGACAATCAAAATCCTAAAATAAGGTACTCTTTAATAAAGTCGATAAACCTCACCGTTTAGGCACCAAGAGACATCAACGTTTTCATCAATTTCAATCAAATTACCTACATACATACAGGGTGTCCAGTAACTCAACCGACAAACTTTATGGGGCGATCCTACAACAGAAAATAAGAAAAAACTTCATATAAACACAGTCTTAAACGTCTTAGTTTTTGAACTACGGTGTGTTAAATATTAAAAAAAAACTATATATTTTTTTAATTTTTAACACCCTGTAGTTCAAAAACTAAGACGTTTAGGACATATGTTATATGAAGTTTTTCTTATTTTTTGTTGTAGAATCGTTTGGTTAAGTTTGTCGGTTGAATTACTGGATGGTATGTATGTAGGTAATTTAATTGAAATTGATGAAAACTTTAATATCTATTGGTGCCTAAACGGTGAGGTTTATTGACTTTAATAAAGAGTACCTTATTTTTAAGTTTTTGATTGTCTATAAAATGGCGCCCCCAGCTTCTCTGTCAAAATAAAAAGTTATGATGTAAATAAATTTTAAGTTTTAGGTAAATTGCCCTCTGGCGGTATTTAAAAAAGTACTTTTGTCTTAAAATTTTAGAATCTGCAAAGCTCGATTTGTGTGCCAAATATCAACCGGATTGGTTAAAAATAAATGCAATATCGCGAAAAACCCAAAATAAAAATTGAACTTTAACGGCTTGTAACTCGAAAACGAATGACATTTTGAAAAAATTATATGAAGCTCTACCCTTATTTTGTTAAGTAGAATCTCCCCCTTAAGTTTCGTTATCGATGTTTGAATCACCCTGTATAACAATAGCTCCAAATCGGCTCCATTTTTAAGATAGAGAATTGGGTTGTTCCTGTTATTTTTAAATCGGGTCTTTTTAAATGAAACTTGGTAGAATTGAGCATTAAATTAGACCTTCTGATGGTAAACTATGAACCAGAGGCGCGACATGGAATAATTTTATTATTTTTTTTGTCAAAACTTCTTTGGTACTAATATTAATTTTATCAATAATTTGATACATAATACCTATTTTGTGCTTGGTTTTATATAAACTCCGAATGCGAATTGCTTAAAGTGTTCTAATTGGTCAACTTCCAATGAGTCGTTCGAAATTGACCAACCGGAACACATTCCGCAATTCCCATTTCGTAGGTATATGAAATAAGTTATTGACTTTTTACCTGGTGGATTCCGCACTTTGCCAGGCGGTTTCAGTCTGACCGCCTCTACTTGAAGTATCGCTATCTAACCTCACTCTTGGTAAATGAAATGCTTTAATTTTGGGGCTCCTCTGGAGTCTGGGAGTTTGTTCGGGGGTTGCCGCAAATTCACTAGGTGCATCAGGTAGCAGCCATCTAAAAAAATATAGTACACCTGTTATATAAGAACTGTATCTGGATAAACTGTATAAACAATAGCTAATGGTATATCGGACAGTCAAAAAAAAAAAACATTCAAAATAACCATTTTTTGACATGGTCATTTCGTATTGCTAATATTAAATTCTACAGTAAAAAATAACTTTTGTTATTTATTCTTTAATTAGATGGGGATTTGACTATGCCAATAAATGGTTTTTATTTATTTACGCGAAAATAATTTAAAAAATAAAAATAAAAATAAGTAAGCAAATAATAAAAAAGTCAAGAGATCAAATTTGTTTCTAACTAAATGGAGATTCAAAAAAATATTTTTATTTTTGAAAAATGAAGTGGTGTACCATTCTTTAAAAAAAATACCCCAAACCTCTTATGCACAGTTAAAAATTAAAAAAACTGATATACCCTGGGTGAGGGAACGGGGCGACGAAATATATATATTTTTAATATTTAATGATAATAACCTGTCTCTTTCCGTAAATTCACTAATAGATCTTCCCAAACTAGGCTGACTCAAAGATCTATTTAGAGACATTCTGGGCGAGTCTGGTATGAAGTGACTGGGACCACTGCTCTCATGGTACGACCTACCAAAATCGACTGTAACTTCTGTTGTTGACCTGAGGTCGGCTTCACTTCTGTGCATCGATCTATAATTTAAAACCGATTATTTGTTAATACCACATATCAAATTCTGTATATAGGGTGTTAATAAAGCATGTACAAGGAAATCATTTATATTTTAATACCCACTTTTACAACGATATCTTAAAAAGATACAAAAAAACTTCCTTTATAAGTGTTTCACAGTTTTGGCGCCCAACGTGGGTTGTTTCTGGCGCCCAACGTGGGATATTTTTTGGCGCCCAATGTGAGGGTTTATGGGCGCCCAACCTGGGGAATCCTCAACATGGGTCCAATCCTGTATACAGTGGGTTGAAAAAAATTGTATGAATGTTCACACAAGAATCAAACCTATACCTTCTAAATATTGATGAGGGATATAACTGTGGTTCCCTTACACTACTACCATCGTCTGAATCATATTCCAATAATGTGGGTAAGCTTCCTCTTCTGGGGTAGTAATATTTTTGGTCGGGACCTAAAATTAAATATTGTAATAGTTAGTTAAAAATATCGTGGATTTATTTAAATATCTGCTGTATTATGCCATCCCTGTTACAAAAGTTTTAAGTTTATTTTTTTGTAGTGTTTATGTACTTACCAACATCATCAGGTGCCAAAATTCTTATAATTACGTCCCATTTCGGAGGTTCGAATATGTTTTCGTATTGGACATTTCGGCTAATTCGTTCAAAATCTTCTCTTACTACAGCTTCTAAAAAAATAATTAACAATCTTTAGAAAATGCAAGAATTTAATAAAAATAGCCTTTTAGACCTTAGTTATACACTTTTAAAAATTGTATTTATAAAGGTTTTCAAAAATACGCCCAAATAATGCCATTTTGGATATATATAAAAGGTAAATCTCGTCTATACAGGTTGTTTTTAAAAGGTGCGGAAAAAATGCTACTACAAATTCCCGAGGCTAAAATATGACGATCTAACCCAACTTACCTTAGTCCAAAAGTGGTTAATTTTGAAGATACAGGGTGTTAAAAATTTATTCTGGTTTTAGTTTTGTATAAATTATTTTTATTATTAGGAGATATATTGTCACAATATTTAGCTAGAGAAGGTTTGGGGGTGAGAAATAAAAATTTCTATTAATTTTAATGGTAACTCTAGAGGGCACCACTTGCGGTATCATGTATAAATTAAAACGAAGTATTTTGTTTGGGTCACTCTGTATGTAACCTTTAGAGTCACTTTCTAGTCACTTCACTAGTCTAAGTAATACAGGGTGTTTCAGATATGGATGCTAATCTTTAAGTTTGTGAATCCCTAGGAGATTTTAAGAAAAACAGTTTAAATAAATCTATATCGTAAAATGTCTTAACTTTTGGGACACTGAATGGTAAAAAGCCATTTTTTAAAACTTTACCACCTAAATCTCAAATTTAAGTCATTTAGGACATAGGCTTATTAAAACTTTTCATATTAAAATCACCCAAGGTTGCACACTCTTAAAAATATATCGTGGGCTTAGAGCGAAAACTCACTAAGTCAAAAATCATAGTTTTGAGAAAATCGATGTTGAAAATTTTTGAATTTAAAACTGAATGTAATCGGTATTTTCTATTATTTCTGTAGCTTTAACCAAAGTGATAAATACTCTTAGGCATTAGATAATTGTTTTTACATCTAAAATTTGATCTTATTTTAGTAAGTTTTTAAGAAAATAACCGATTTTAGAATAAAAATTGACTTAATGAGTTTTGCTTCATTGGAATTAGGAAAAATTGGACTTAGTGAATAAAAAGCTTAACTTTTAATAACAGTTTTATTGAGAAAAAGTAATTATTATTATTCATTTTTTTCTTCATCGCTGTCGTTGAATTCTGGTTCTGGTGCTGGCTCATTATCAACGGATCCACTAACTGGTAGGGAATTATACCAACCATGATACTCTGCTGGAATTGTGCCCTTTTTGCATAGGTTCAGTAGATCAGATTTCTTTTCATTGGATATCGGTAGTAACTTTTTGTAGAGAACGTTTAGGCTCAGGTCTCTAAAGTTTATATTATCTGGTAACCGTCTTCTATTTCCGCGAATGTCTATTTGATTGTAATCCCCAAAGTAATCATATTTGTACTCGATAACATAAGGAGAGTCTTTTTTAAATCGCAAACATTTAATTTTTAGCCATTGCACTTTTTGATTATTCGTATCGTACAATCTATTTCTTATAATTTTTTTGCCAAATCTTGAAAATCCAAAAAGTCGTTAAACATTACTTGCTCAACAATATACGGATCCCTCAGTTTATTCCTATTTCTTTTAGATCGTGCCTGTCTAAACAAATTTAACCAATCATAAATCACGTAAACCGGGAAGTTTTTCTTTTGTTTTTCGATTGCACTATGCATTGAGTCAACCTCCATGTAGGAGTGTCCACTTTCCAGAAATTTATGCTCAATCACATCAATACTTGTTCTCTGACTCAAATACAACATTAAGGCACATACATTTTGGTTGCGGTTTTGACCGCCGCAACTATCAGAAAAAAGCGATACATGCTTGACTTCCTCTGGAAGAGTATGAAACCACTTGTATAAGCAAGTCCCTATTTCAGAACTGCCCCTTTTACCATGAAGTTCTGTCCATGAGTAACAGTATGCTTTATTTGGCAAGCCTGCCTCGTAGATAGTAAAGTTGTACATGTTAAGTTTTCTTGTATAGTACATTAATGAAACATCAGAACATGGTATCTGTAGTACTGATTGTAAATCAAAGGTAGCAGACACAAAACTGCTTTCGCTATTAGCTCTTACTTTATCAAGTTCTTTGGCCTTTGCAGCATCAGATTTTCTGCTTAAATGGCTAATGTATTCTTCAGTTAAATCTTGATCAGCTGGTTTTTTGCCATGTTTCCAACAAATTTGACACTGATCCTTTTTGGGCACAAAAAAGACAAATTGAAATGTGTACAAAATATTTTCCTGTACATAGACTGAGAAACTGGCTGACGTTTTTCTTCTAAGCATTTTTCTCTATATAGCTGATACATTTTGGAAATAGACAGTTTAGAGTCTAAGTACATTCTTTTTGTGCTTTTACGTGTATAATGACTTTCGATTTTTGGAAAGCTATTTATATGCGACTTAATAAATGTTATATCATGGTCGCCAATTTTATTAGCTGGAGTGTGTTTTCCTCTATTATCTTGTCCACTAAATGTACCAGAAATATTCCTTTGCTTAAATGCTGAAAGAATAGGCCCATTGTTGATGCAAAGCGTTCTCATGAAAAAGACTGACACACTCTAATTCGGTCGTGTTTTTTTACAAAATAGTAATACTTTGAGTTTTGTCGTTCTTTGGCCTCAGCTCCTTTTCGAGGTCTACGTGTTTTTGGAGATTTTACGTCAATGTTGCTTAGAATGAAATCTTTCTGTCTAACATATTCTTTTAAACCCCAGTACTTTTTACAAATAGAAATTCTCTCTTCTTCAGTAAAGTTCTCAGTGCATTTGAATTTGCATTTTTCACCACAAGTTATTGGTTTGGGCCGTTTAGCATCCCTATTAGCACCAGATTTTGATGAGTATATCTCACATTTACTCATTTGCTCTTTATTTTGTTCTTTTTCCATTGGTGTTCATTTTTTTCCTCCATCTAGAGCTATTTTGAGTACTTTCTGAAAATTCTTCTTCAATAATATTTTTCTTACTATCATTATCCCTTTCTTCAATTAACCTTCTTCGTAGAGAAGCAAGGGTCTCATTCTCACTATTCTCTTCGTCATTGTCCAGAGTAATAATATTGTTACCTGTAATCAAGTAACATGCAAATAAAATTTAGTATTAATTAAAATTTTATTAAACTTACCACCCGGTTCATTTAATATTACAGTTTCTTGCATCAAAATAAGTTCGCCTTCATTCCCAACGTCAAAATCCCAAATTTTTGTATCATTTCTGTCTAATAAAACATGCTCATCCTCTGTCGTAATACTCTCAATATCGCTACCGGGAACTAGTTCATTCTCTTTAGTTAGTACTAAAAATGTAAGACAAAAATCTATTACAATCAATTGATATTATAATACGGTTAATGTTTTTAATTGCATTAGGGAGCGTTCAAGTATTACGTAACGCAATTTTTGGAGATTTTGACCCCCCTCCCCCATGTAACGCGCCGTAACGTTTTTCTGTACCCCCTTCCCCCTAGTAAAACGTTACGTAACCACCAAGTGACCATTTTTGCCTAAAAGTCACAATTATGTGGCGTAAAGTACCAGAAAGTTGCGGTACGTAACGCGTAGTTCAAACCCCCATCCCGCCCCTGTAACGCATCGTAACGTTTTACAAGACCTCCCCCTCCACCCAAATGCGTTACGTAATACTTGAACGCTCCCTTATATAAATATATTATATTTTATTGGGTAATCCAAAAAAGCCTACCTAAAGAAGGACTGTTCAATTTTTTGGACAATGGGTCAAGTATTGGGTTATCAGTTATGTTAGCACAATAGTTGTTTTCATGAATGGGGCTTTCGACTAAAACTTTCTGATCATCTGTATTCTCAAGAGAACAACCGTTGCTAAACTGTCCTACATAGCTGTCTTTCTGGTTTTTATTAGCATGAATATCTACTGAATATTTACTGCTTGAAAATTCACCCACCGAACCTGCAAAAACTCCTATTTTACACCATGCCCCAATCGGTTAACTTTCTTATCTTTTATGAAATTCTATAAATATAGTTGTATTTTTTCTTACCTTTATTTTCTTTTAAGGACACAGCACTTTTAAATATTTTCATTGTTCGAGATGAATACATTTTTACACAACGTACAAAAGCACCGGTATAAACAAACTTCTAACTAAATATTTAGGTTATATTTTCATAATGACAGTTGTGATACTTGCGTGACTTAGTGAGTTTTAAAAACTCACTAAGTCAACAATTTGTACAGTAGTAAATTTAATAAAACTCACCAGTGGACTTAATGACTTTTTCCGTAAAATAATAATTGTATGTTTGACTTACTGAAAAGTAAAACATACGTTTATTTTAGTATTACCGGGGGATATTTGACTTAGTGAGTTTTGCAAAATATTTATTCAATAGAACTTGACTAAATAAGACCAAAAATATGAAAATGGAATTTTTTGACTTAGTGAGTTTTCGCTCTAAGCCCACGATATATAAAATAAACTGTTAGCACGTATACCTTTTTTATATAAAATATTTGAAAAAATATAAATTGTACCTAAAAGTTACATACAGAGTGGCTCAAAAACCTAATTTGTTTTTAATTTGTACAAGAAACCGCAGGTGGCGCCCTCTAGAGTTTACAAAAAAATATTATAGCAGATTCCAATTTATCACCTCTCAAAATCCCCTAGCTGAATATTATCCATTCTTGGACTCGGGTAAGTTAGGTTAGATCGTCATATTTTAGTGTCAGGAATTTGTAGTGACATTTTTTTGAACCTTTAGAGACACCTTGGATAACCCATATTTCTACTTCGAAATCATGTATACCTGTAAGCAACGTTCTCAATGTAGATTCAGTCGTAATAATCTGCCTCCACTTCATTCTATCGGTCATAGTGAGCTGTGAGTTAAACGTTTCGGCTGTTTCAATTACATGGCTATCTTCAGACTCAATCGGTTGTAAAACTCTGATCAGTACGTTCCAGTTTGGTACCTGTTAAAAAAATTAGTTAAGAAATGAGTTTGTCAATTTAAAGATGCTTTTTATTCGTAAAAAAACAATAAGCACTATGAACTTTAGTGGCCTCGCATAAACACAAATTTTTCTTACTTCAGGATTCTCCTTCGGTACATTAAAGATCCTCAGCCATTCCTCCCTGTCAGTGGTTTCCTTGGTTGTCTCAGTGGTCCTGGTTGTTAAATCACTAGTCAAGACTGTTCTCTGTGGGTGATGTGGTTGCTGACTAAGGTGACCAACCAAAGCCGGAGCGTTAAGAGGGAGTTTGTTATCTTCTATTTCAGATTGAGGAGGAAGACTCATGACTCGTTCCTGTTTAGGAGTTAGAGTCAGACCTGAAAAAATATGTTTTATTGGAGTAAGTGCCTAATACCTATTTTTCTAAACCAAAGGTTACCTGATGCAGATGATATATCTGAGAAGTCTTCCCCATTGAGGCGGTTGAGGTTGAACAGGGTAATTTTTAATCGTCACATCCCAAACTTGAGGAGGCAGAGGCTTGGGTTGAGTATGGTATTCTGTTATCTCGACGTTTATGACGATCTATATCTTCGATTATTTTCTTTTCTACAAAAATATATATCTTTTTTATAAATCTGGAGAATATGGTGTCCATTTGGCTGGTGCTAGTTAGAAATTTGATTTTTGAAAGTACCTTGGATGGTCCTTAAATACACTTCATCAACGAAATGCTGTGTAATATCAGGGTGATGAACAACGGGCATCGGTACCGCCGCCATGGGTACAGGTTCTTCCACTTCCAATATTTCTTCCTCGATTGGCGCAGGTCGAGAAATACTTTCAGTTCTTGAGCTCTCTGTGTAAGAAGATGGTGGAGATGGAGGGGTGGACGTCTTACTTTAACTTGGACATCAAACTGTAGGTTGAATAATAGGCTATAATTAGTCTTGCAAAAACAAATAAGTGTGTTTTAAATTCAACTAGCAGAGATAGAGTTTTAAAATTTAAAAACTTACCAAATTGGGTTTACCGATTGATTACAACAAAAATATGTGTTATATTTCTCTTAGAAAAAATGGGTATACGTAAACTTGAAAATCTGAATCTAGTATTGTATACAGCAGGTATGGGCAACCTTTGACATGCTTGCGGACCAAACTTTAGTGTGCAAATAGGCTCGCGGGCCGCTTTTAAAAATAGCACATCCTCTAGTGTAGAACAGTTGAAAAAAATAATATTTTGTTGCGCCACCAGTAAGGCGGAAATGAAGGCTTTGATATTTACCGCCTTACTCTTTGATAATCGCCGCCACTTGACTTATTCGCTCACTTGAGTCCGTAAGTTTAAGTAAGTAGAGTTATTTAATTATATTTTTTTTTAATTAGGTTTTTCGAAATGTCTCGTAGCGGGCCGGAATAAATCATATAACTGCCGGGCCGGCGGTTGCCCATATATGGTATATAGGGTTGTCCAGTCTTCGAAAACATCAGCTGAATAGCCCAAAAATATAAGTTTAGCAGAAGTCGCGAAAGCCTTACACAGTTAAGACTCATTTTACCTTCACATTTCGTCGGCAGTATCACGAAGTGGCGTATCTCAAAAAAAAAAAAATAGAAAAATTGACTAGGGCCCGATATTATTTCTTAAAAAAAGTCGCTCCTTAATATTACGAATTGGCAAAACTTATTTAATAGCTTTAAAGTTATAGAAATCTAATTATTATTAATTTATTTTATTTTACTTAAAAATTCCGGGCAAAAAATATTAAAAAGCACATTTGTAAAATTAAAAAAAAATGAGATACGCCATTTCGTAATATTCTTGACAATTTATTAATTAATATTATTTGGTCTTAATATAAAAGTTATTAATGAAAAAAAAATAATTTTTTAAAAAATTTAACAACGCGTAGTTCAAAAACTACGAGGTTTAGGACATATTTATGTTTATATGAAGTTTTGTTTCTTATTTTCCATTGTAGAATCGCCCCTTAAAGTTTGTCGGTTCAGTTACTGTTCACCTTGTATACTTCATTATATTAAAAGTTTTGTTAAAAACCATTGCGAATATGTTGGCTTCTATTTTAAATATGAAGGTGAAAGTTTTTCAAGCTACATCAACAGATATGGAATAACCAGGCCGTAAAGCCCGATTCATCCTTCTTTGAATCCCTACATCCAGCGGTATCAAATTAAAAAAATAACCCTAGGCAGATAATTTGGACAAAACATTACTAAATTTTAATAGTATATGTGATTTTACCTTGGGAGTTTCTTCTTTTACAGCCAACGGTAATCTAGGAATAGTACTTGGCAATGCAGTAACCTGCTCAACCTGTTGTTCTTGAGCATAGTCATACGCATCGCTGGAGAAGCTTGCGTTTTCGTGGACTACTGCGTGTTCTTCGATTTCTGATGGTGATTCACCAGGGTATTCAGAACCTGAAGATTCGTGAAGTGGTGCTAGAGCTAGAAAATAAACCAATATTTAAAATTTTTGACAAGGCTATTTAATATGCCTTAATAAAGGCGATATAGCTGCAGAGAAACTTATGCAATTTCACAAAAGCGTTCGATCGAATTAATCCCGAAATATTGCAGAAATGACGAAACAGCTACCTATATTAAAGACTAAATATCTGTCTCATTTTCTGAGATTAGTTTGGATTTAAGTAATATAAATTGTAATATATTTTTGAAAATTAATGGAAGAGCTAAATTAGAGCTAGAAAATAAAAAGATGCCTATAAAGTTTTGCTAAAACATTAAATACGCCTTAATAGAAAAGATATACCGGGTGATGCATCGCCGGGCGGGACATGGAAATCCCATGTAATTTTTAATGGGGTCAATTATTGGCTCCCTAATTACTTTAGAGAAAATTCTATTGAAGTTTATTGAAGAACATGCAAATCTACGTCCATGGTAAAAACTTTAGATTTTTCGGTTAACCCGTTTGCTAGTTAGAAGCTAATATATTTTTAAAAATTGTTACATTATTATCGCCTCATATTTATGAACAACAATAAAAATATCAGTTAGCGTGACATGACGTTGTCATTTTAAAATTTATTTTTATTAAAAAATCGTAGTAACTGGTATTTTTATTTTTGTTCATAAATATGAGGCGATAATAATGTAACAATTTTTAAAAATATATTAGCATCTAACTAGCAAACGGGAAACCGAAAAATCTAAAGATTTTACCATGTACGTAGATTTGCATGCTCTTCAATAAACTTCAATAGAATATTTCTCTAAAATAATTAGGGAGCCAATAATTGACCCCATTAAAAATTACATGGGATTTCCTATATCCCGCCCGGCGATACATCACCCAGTAGTTGCAGCAAGCCTTAAATAATTTCACAAAAGCATTTGATTGCGTTAATCGAGAAATATTTTAGAAATTAAGAATATCGTATCTCAGAGATATCAAATCTATTTTATTTTCTAAGAGTAACTTTGATTCTAGTAATATGGATTGTCGGAAACATTTGCAAGTTAGTGAAAATTGTATTATTTTACTAAGGAATTGATTAAAATAAGTTAAAATAAATTTATGATTAAAACTTACTAAGTGAACTTTCCGATAGTTTCTCAATATCACTCTCAGATGGTGTGTGAGTACGTATGATTGTAAGAGGTCGTCGTCTTAGGCATAAGTATGATGCGGCTAGTCCTAACAGGAATAAAGACAAGAACAATATTCCACAGATAATAAGAAGAAGAGGTAAAGGGGAAAGAGGTGAGGCTACGGGAGGTGCCACTGCTTCATCAGCTCTAAAAATAATTTTAATTATTATACACTTTTTCTCTGTCGCGTTTTAAACTAGAAAAAAGCAATATTTATATTAAAAAAAGCAAGTTTAAGGATACCTTATGAGCTGGGTTTGTGGTTCTTGGACAATGGGAGGTGGATATCTGCAGACTATGGTTATTATTTCATCACCATCCATTTCCAGACCAGGGTGAAATCTCACTACAATATTGTTTGTAAATACACGTTGAGGATCCTAAAACAACATTTTATTTGTGTTATACCATAATAATAAAACGTTAATAGATATACAGGCTATTTTAAAATTCACTATAAAAAACTGTGTATGCTTACTTGTTTGGTACCACATCCTTTAAGCGGCAATTCCAAGTGGTACTTCATTGCTCCTTTTCCAGCAACTTGACAGGCAGAATTTCTGTCAAAATCTGCGTATGCTATGCCATAAAATGGTTCTTTAAATTTTAGATCTATCTGTAAATATAATATAATAAAGATAATTGTTTCTTTAAAACACTCTGAGGGCTATACGTGTGCAAAAATATTGTTTCATATCATTTCATTTCATCAAGTGTCCTCAGAAAAATGTTATGGAGTAGCTGAACCACAAGACAGAAAAAAGCCCAAGGTATTTTAATTAATATATTTTTATACTTATTAAAATTAGAGTAACTAAAGATTTTAAATAAGACTGACAAATGATAAATGTTATTTTTTTAACATCGGGTGTTTTTTGAGTTATTCCAGTCGCTAATTACATTTTCTGGCTGAGCTACAGTACCTGTTTTTTTATCTCTGGACAATCCGCGAAGGCTAAACGCCTGAATACTATCGTACCGTGGAGTCTTAAGCGAGGTTAGAAGAGGTTTGTTGACACGGGATTTAAAAAATTGGGGGAAAGAAAACCTCCGCGAGCAGCCGGTTTCACATTCTAGAAACTTTGTGCGGCACCATAAGTTTCTCTGTTAGAAGAATGGCAGTGGAATAATTATACTGGGCAATTATTTAGATAAGAAGCCATAAAAGTATCTATTAAGAAGCCTGACAGCCCGACGATGGGCGAAAGAAGTAAACCTTTCTTTTCTGTAAGTGAAAGATCATTACTGAAGCGAACAGCTCTTCTTTAAATGAAAGCAAGAATGCTAAAGGTTGTAGGGGACGTCATGCCTCAGATATCAGAAGAATATTCCAAAGGAGGTCGGATTTAGAACACATATAAAGTGTATAAATTAGAAGTGGAAAAATACTTTTTGGCCAAAAGAGAAATCCAAGCGTTTTGAAGCTGCAGTGGCTATAGATAGAATATGTTAAAGCCACCTTAGGTTACTCTCAAATGTGACACCCACATGATTGCTCTGCCAAACTTGGCCGCTCATAAGTAAAGAATGAGTATTTAATGACTTTTTCCGCGACAATGAACATGATTGTGTTTTGGATGCTTTAAAATGGACGAGATTTTTGGCGCTTCAATCCAATATTAAATTAAGGTCCTGTGAAGAGATATCTGCATTGCTTTGTATTTGCTTTACAAATCTGGTTTACAGATTGGTTTAGGATCCTCAAAAATCGAGTGAAGGGTACTATCGTCGGCAAAACTATGAATAGAATTAGTTCTGGACGAGAGGGGTAGGTTCGTTGATGTGAAGAAGAAAAAGGTTGGTACCAGAACTGTACTGTGTGTAATAAATGCTATAATTTATTTTTTCTGTGACAGTTTTGTAAAAAAAATACTTACTTAATACATTTTTTTACTTACCTGCATGGATCCCGCAGCACAGTTTAAATCCGCCTTCGTCTTGTTAAGATTAATTTCGGGACTAAGGTCATCTAGCTGTGTAATTTTACCCCTAAGGTTGCCTCAGGGGGAGACCTTCTCCTATGTATGCGATATTGTTGGCTTGGTCTGCATAGTTGGACTGGGGAAAAGCGTTGCTCACCACAAAGGAGCAACACAAAATCAAAAGAAACATATTGGCTGAAAAAAATAACATAGGCAAAAATTATATTTAAAAATGTAATTTAATTTTGTTCTAGTGCCCCATTATTACTAAGAAAAGTTATGATTTGAATATTTTAAACCATAGTGAAATTTACAGGGTGTCCCATGAAAAAACTAAAGTTGTGTATCTTAACACTTTTTTGGGACACTGTATAAATAAATACAAAATTTGAAGTGTTTTGTCGTTTTTTTCTAAAAGTAATTGTCGGTATTTTTATTGAATTTGTGCAAGCTTTATGGGCGCAGAGTATAAATAGGTTCTTACAAAAGTAGACAAATAAAAATGACAATAAGGGGTTTTTGATCTTTCTTGATTTTTTCTTATAATATTTTCTCCCCTGGTCCTGGATACGCCACTGTTTTAGAATATGAATTTACTAGAAAGTGAAAGTGCTAGAGGCTAAGACTATACAATAAAGTCGAGTGGGTTGAAACAAATTTATTTAAAATTTAGGGGTTGTTTTTGGAAAAACACTCGAACACGTATTTGCCTGCAGATTTTTCGTAAAATTTATGTCTACAAAGTGGCCGAAGTAGAAGTGAAGACCTTTGACTTTATATCTTAAAATGAAAGATTTTTTTAACGATTCTAAAATCTGCACCAAATTTTAACATTTTTACATCGATTTTCTTTCTAAATTTGTAAAAATACGCATATTGGAAAAATATCATTAAAAATTCAGTGGTTTGTTTTTTTTTTTAAGGTAGTTGGTCATGTCGATATTCACATATGGTTGCAGGTTTTTCAGTTTCAATTTTTTTTTTTTTTTTTTGGTTTCCATTTTGTGTTTATTAGTAAAATTTCGAATAACTGTTGACTTTGGGTAGATGATATGGGACAAGGAACAGTTCAAGGTTGAGACAAAATTCAAAAATGTAGTAAAAACATTATGTGTTTTCATTTAAAAAATTGAAGTTGATAGTCGTTGCTTACTTTGGGATCACCCTATAGCTAAGTAGAATACAAGACCCGGTCAAAAGTCTATTTCAAGAACGAGATCTAATTTTACAAGATGGTAATAGTAAATTATAATTAGTCTATACAATACAATTAAAGAGCTTATTGTAATAACACGATAAGCCACATAGTCACAGAAATCTGGTTTATCCTCTAAATTATTTAATTAATAATGTGTTAAGCCACAAAAGTTTTAAATATTGTCCTTAAACCTAATTAAGTAATGAAAAATATTTTTGTTTATTTTTAATAATAGTTGAGTATACACATTTTTTTAACTTAGAAATTTAATAACTCCGTATTTCGTAATTGTGGCTTATTGTGTTATTGCGATAAACTTGTCAATTGAAGGGCTTATTGTAATAACACGTTAAGCCACACAGCCACAGAGATCTGTTTTATTCTCTAATTTATTTAATTAATAATTTGTTAAAGCACAATAAAAATTTTAAATATTGTCCTTGAAGCTAATAAAGTAATAGAAAAAAACATTCTAAGTTTATTTTTAATAATTGTTGATTTTTACACATTTTTTTAACTTAGAAATTTAATACCTCCGTACTTCGTAATTGTGGCTTATTGTGTTATTAAAATAAGCTTTACAATTAAAGGGCTTATTATAATAACACGCGATAAGCCACAATAAAAAGTTTAAGTATTGTGCTTGAACCTAATTAACCAATAAAAAATGTTAAGTTTATTTTTAATTATAAGTGATTTTACACTTTTTTTAAACTTAAAAATTAAATAACTTTGTATTTCGTGATTGTGGCTAATTATGTTATTGCAATAAGCCCTTTAATTAAATGGCTTATTGTAATAACACGGTAAGCCACACAATCACTAGAAATCTGTTTTATTCTCTAATTAATCTAATTAATAATTTGTTAAGCAACAATAAAAAAGTTTTAGATATGGTCCTTAAACCTAATAACGATTAAAAAACATATTTAGGTTTATATTTGATAATTTTACACATTTTTTACACAGGCAACTTAAAAACTTAATAACTTCATATTTCGTGATTGTAGCTTATTGTGTTATTGTATTAACACGATAAGCCACACAGCTACAGAAATATGTTTTAGTATTTTTTAATTTATTTAATTAATTATAGGATAAGCAACAATAAAAAAAAGGTTGATTTACCACATCTTTTTAAACTTAAAAATTTAATAACTCATTTTTTTGTATTTGTGGCTTATCATTACAATAAGCCCTTTAATTGAATCGTTTATTTTAAAAACCACTTTTATAAGGCAAAAAACTCTTAAAATTGGGCTATTTCCTTTTTGCATAAGCATTCAAATTAGAATTTATTCTTATTCATACTTTCTTCTCAGAATTACGTTTTCTTTTTATTTATTCATATTTCTCAAATAAAACAACTTCTGACCTATTGTAATAAACGATTAAGTTTAATATCATAGTTTTTCTTAAAAATTTATACCGTTTCTACCCTCTTAAAAAATTGTAGGAATTTCAATATGCATAAAACATTATTCTTCAATAACCTTGATTTTGCTACTTATTTTCTTATTAATATTGATATCCATCTGTTACAAATGCATATGTAAATATTTAGTTTATATCGAGGAAAACAACCAGGAATTTCTTTATTTATATAAATACTTAAGTAATTCAAATCAAACAAGTTATTTCCTAAAATTTAGTTGTATTTTATCAGATACAAAATTCAATAATTCACTTGTAACAAAATTTCTAAAAATATTATAGTGCAAACTATACACATAAAAATCTATTACATCCTTGAGTGTATTACAAAATCACTGTGTGGGATGGATGACAAAAATGGTAAAGAGAAGGTGACTGTTCGTTGAATAATTTTTTATTATTAATAAAATTGTCAGAATACATAATATTACAAATACACAATATACAAAACTAATACCTTAAAATTTGTGGAAAACTTTTAGAATAAGATCCGAATCAGAAGGTCCAAATATGCTTACCGAATTACCTACTATATTTTTATTAAATGTAATATTAGGGGTCAGGGAAAAAACGATGCATGTTCATAAAGATACATAATTTTAAAAATACTAATTTTATGTTTAGTAAGTAAAATATTTTTTTTACCGCTAAGGGGGACTTTCAGCGTTTAGTAATAATAAACAATTTTGCATATTTAGCATGTTTGAATATAAGAGAAAGGAAAATACACAAAATCCACAATAATTGGTGCAAAACTTAATTAAAAGTTAAATAGTTGATGAGTTAAAAGTAAAATTTCTGTCAAGAATTTATATATATGGTCGAGCCATTGTATTGGTGCAAATAAGTGCCCAGTACATGTCATCTAAAGAAGAAATTCGGAGAGAAATCCCGAGAAACAATAGGCTTAACTAATCAATGTAGAGTATCTCAAAAAGTGCCTTTAAGGTCGTAGTAGTGTAGGCCTTAGCTGACACCTAATACAATAATTGCGAGTAAGGGCGCCCTGACAAATTACTAAAATTGAAAGTGGGCCGCACACTGAAAAAAAAATAGAAGCCCTGATATAAAGAATGTTTAAATTTTAATTTTAGTGTAAGAATTACATTTTTGCGCAAAAAAAAACAAATTTTTATGGTAAAGCGGATCATGCATTTTGCCGCCCCTGGCCATGGCGTTCGCCTCACCGGCTCACCCCTCGGGGCGCCCTTAATACAATAGCTATACCCTGCACAACTTACCTGTAAAAATAAATCCTAAAGAAAGCACCCAAAACTGAAAAAAAATTGCATTAATGTATGCACTTCACATAATTTTTTAAACCCCTAAACTAACAAAAACCAATGTAGAACCACCCAAAACACGTTTCACCACTGCACAAAGAACGGTCTGATTTGCGATATTTTTCATGTAAGATCTTTTGATCTTTTGCAAAACGCCTTGGTATACCCATAAGTGTAAAATGAAAACCCACACGGCAAAAAGAAATATAATTCGTAGCCTACGCGGACGGTCAGGTTTTGTTATTCAAGTTTGAAATCTATAAAATGATTTCTTTTTAGTTTAAATATTTCCTAACCACCAGAAGGTATTTATTCCGCATAAAGGATATCTTATGGTAAGTTTACATCGGACATTTATTGCATGATATTTATGTCTGATATAAATATTTCATTGTTTACATATTGGCTAGAATTTCTGTCTGACATAAATATCATGCAATGAATGTTAGGTGTAAACCTACCATTACACAAGAGTACATCTATAGTCCCAAAGCTAGTGAACCCTTCGAGTAACGTTAGGCCTGTATAAGGCTGGAAAGTATAGTGATGAGTTATAGCATGCTAAGTACGAAAATCATCACCTGGCAGGCATCAGCCCCGCACATTATCACCCTGTATATTTTAGAAAATGTAAAAAAATAAACTTAAAATTTTTCTAGGATTTAGTTCATTCATAGTAAGGTTAAAAAAATTGACAGGTGTTTTCGATGTGCACAAGTACCTGCCAGGCGAACTGAAAAGTGTATTAACCGGGTTCCTACGAGATTACCATCAAGTCTGTTATTTTCTTAGGAAGTGTTTTACAATTTTTATATTTTGGTCGGATGTTTGGTTGGATAGGATAAAGATTTCTGATGTCTCAGATTTTATGTAGCACATCCGGTTTAACCGGAAGTGCTCCTAACTTTGCTATTTTAAATTTAGTGGAACACCCTATATATTTTTCTAAAAATTAATTCTAAAGGCAATTTCAAGCAAATACATGAACTACATGTTATACCTATCTTAATTAGTTTTTAAGAAAATAGGCCTCAAGTCATGTTAACCGCCGTTTTTATCGAATTGTTAAAAAACAAATAATGATAGAAAAGGACCAATGCGATTTTTACACATATTTAATGAGCCTTATATCTTTTCACCGTAAAAATACAATTTTCGGTTTTACCGGAAGTGCCACAGAAATTGACGTTGGGCAATAAAAAACTTCAATAATTCAAATGGAAACCACTATCTTAAGCCATACATTTAAACTTAACACTTATTTATCAACCATTTTTGTTTATTAGATCCTATCTTTAAACCTAATAGTTTTTAAGTTATTAATAGTGAAACTCATCGCTATACAAATTTCTAGCCTAACAGGCCTAAAGTTACCCGAAGAGTTTACTATAGCTCCCCTACTACTAACAGAAACCACATGAGATATACCTACTTGTATTTTATGGCATTTTTTTTGTATATGAAAATAGTGACAATGTGTCACCATTTTTTTAAAATATTATTCTACGCTTTTAAGTTTTTAGGAGCTCTATTTGCTATTTTTATTTGAATGTAGAGCAAATATAAAAGCCATTCTTTAGTGTTTAACTCAGAGTGCGAAGACATAATAATAATAATGTGCCGTGCCAGTAACTCTTACCGAGTCTAAACACGGCTTTTCATAATGCTGGGTCCAGACTTGCAACAATTCGCCAAATATCTGTCCAAACTAACCAACCTATTTGCGCGATTCTTTGATGCAAAAAAACGACAAGCTCTGAATCACCGTAGAATCATTTGCCAGGCCCTTAAAACGACTTGAATTCCGTTCACGTCCACGTCCGCTCTATGTGGGGCTATGTGGCGCAGTATTCGGCACGGCGAATTGTTGCAAGTCTGGACGCGGCTTAACGTCCGTAGTAGTACTACCAGATTGTCGTAGTACTTCTGCTCCATATAGACTTTCGTGAGTTGTGATAAAGATAAAAAACAAGTTGGAATATAAGTTATTAAGAAAGTATTTATCAAAAAAAAGTTCTTGCTTTATGCTTCAAAACTTTACCTTTATTAGAAATTCTAAATGTTTAACAAATTACACAATTATTATACTATCTAGATTTTTTAAACGAATAAAGCTAATACTAATAAATAGGTACTGGTGCAAGTCTTATGAGCGTATAGTAAATAATTTTTCAGCAACATCCGTCATTGTTAAGATATTAGGTCAATTGAGCTTAATCCTTCATTATGGTGACATAAGAATAAGCTGCTTTTATAATTTAAAATTTAAAAAAGTCTTTATATGGTAAAAATATACAGAGTTAAACTTTACCTTTATTAGAAATTCTAAATGTTTAACAGATTACACAATTATACTATCTAGATTTTTTAACGAATAAAGCTGATAAACTAATAAATAGGTACTGGTGCAAGTCTTATGAGCGTATAGTAAATAATTTTCCAGAAACATCCGTCATTGTTAAGATATTAGGTCAATTGAGCTTAATCCTTCATTATGGTGACATAAGAATAAGCTGCTTTTATAATCTAAAATTTAAAAAAGTCTTTATATGGTAAAAATATACAGAGTTAAGAAAGATTCAAAACTTTACCTTTATTAGAAATTCTAAATGTTTAACAGATTACACAATTATACTATCTAGATTTTTTAAACGAATAAAGCTAATACACTAATAAATAGGTACTGGTGCAAGTCTTATGAGCGTATAGTAAATAATTTTCCAGAAACATCCGTCATTGTTAAGATATTAGGTCAATTGAGCTTAATCCTTCATAAGAATAAGCTGCTTTTATAATCTAAAATTAAAAAAGGCTTTATATGGTAAAAATATACAGAGTTAAGGAAGATTCAAAACTTTACCTTTATTAGAATTTCTAAATGTTTAACAGATTACACAATTATACTATCTAGATTTTTTAAACGAATAAAGCTAATAAACTAATAAATAGGTACTGGTGTAAGTCTTATGAGCGTATAGTAAATAATTTTCCAGAAACATCCGTCATTGTTAAGATATTAGGTCAATTTGAGCTTAATCCTTCATTATGGTGACATAAGAATAAGCTGCTTTTATAATCTAAAATTAAAAAAAATCTTTATATGGTAAAAATATAAAGAGTTAAGGAAGATATGATAATAAAAAATATGTTGTGTAAATTAGATTTTAAGCTGAATTTATAGATTGACGTTTCTGTTTCCGTTTGCCATTTGACGTTTCGGTTTTTGATATAGTATATGGAAACGGTAAACAGTAAATATAAATTGACAAATGAAAAGTTGTTGTTTTATCATCTAACTGAAAACGTCAATCGAAAAACGGAAAAAGAAACGTCAATCTATAAATTTAGCCCTAATGTTTTTTTTTCTTTTTAATTATATTATTTTTAAAATCATAAACATTTTGTAGCGAGAAAAGTTATATTGTTTCAACAATATGTATGTTATTAATGTTAAAAATAATTTTGGTGTGTTAAGTAAGAGGCATCTTTTTAAAAATGCAAATTCTTCAACAAAAGATTAATATTATTAATTGGTACTGTATTGCCAAAAGATCTGAAGAACTCATTGGGCGTATTATTTTAATTTATCGAGATCAATCCGTGCCGATCAAACAATTTTAAATATTTTTAAAAGGTGTGAGAAACCGGGTTGCATTAATTCTTGTAAAAAAATGTTATTGCAATGAAGAACAAAAGCGGGAAGATTAAACGTAACTTGAAAGGGATGTAAATATTTGTGCTTTCATCGAAGCCAGCGGATCTTGCTCTAGTACGAAAGTAGCTGAAACAGTTGGCGTACCAAAAAGTACAGTAAAGCATGTTTTTTAAGGTACAAAAACTCAATAAAATTTTCCGGAAGATCTAATTTGACGAATGAAGTTTTGTGAAGCTATGAGAGAAAAAATTGATCGAACTTTTCAGTTTTTCAGAATATTCTGTTCTTGAATGAAACTTCTTTTTCTCTTCACGGCCACCATAATCCTTCAGTCGTTCGGTATTCGTCGAATGAAAATAAACATTTGAGTATACCTTAAAAAACCCAATATCCGCAAAAACTCAATGTTTGGGCGGGAACTTTGGGTAACACTATCATAGGGTCATTTCCTGCAGATAGCAGCTTAAATGGTCAACGTTTTTTACAATTGCTAGAACAATAAATATTACCGGCCCTAAAGAATCTAAATGTCAACCTAGCTGACATTTAGTTTCAACAAGACGGTTGGCCGGAGCATAATAGTGTAGGAGAGAGTACACATTATTATTTATTTTTGAGAAAATAAAAATAAGATGATGGTAAAATAAGCTAGGTTAATTTCGCCCGAAGGCGACAAATTCAAATTTCCCGCTTAGCCGAAATACAAGATTTGACGATTTTGACAGATGAAGAAAAATTACTTTTGTTTGTCCGCTTTGTGCAATTGTTTTCTACATGGTTTTCTAGCTTTTTAGTTTGTTTTTTAATGAAAATAGTTTTTTAATAGACATATTTAATTAAGTGTATTCATTTCCTAATTAGTATATATATAATTTAATAGTTTTTTTTTGACATTTAACTCCTTTAAAATATTTCTTTCTATGAAAATTGAGTGTAAAGTGTCCCTTGAATATTACTATTTTAAAGTGTTTTCTTTTGATTTACTATCTTTTTTTTAATTTTTACCTTTTTTTTATGGTTTATTGTTAATGTATAAAAATTTATATTTTGTGATTTTTTTAATCATAAAGTTTTCCTGCCTCTTTTTCTCATTTTTTTCGATTACAAAATTCTAAATATTTTATGTAAATTTTGGGACATTCAACTTATAAAACTGGTAATACTTATTTAATGATAAATGCCATTATCCTAAACGCATTTTTTCATAACTTATTAATGACGGATGCCATCACATTATTTGCAACATGTGGCCCAATAACGGCCAATTGCCCACTTTCGTGTCTTTGATACCTTTTTGCCAATGCCTTGCCATTAAAGAGTGTTGACAATGCCAGTAAATTAAATGTACATGGCCGGCAAAAAATATTATATGGGCAAAATTAAAAAAATACCTAAAGCAAACCCTGGCATCCAACATGCTGTCTGTTTTCGTACTAACGACCCAGTCAGGGGCTGACGAAACGAATGCGACAGTTCGCGTAGCGGCGAAAACACTCACAAAGACCTCACCCCCTACTTAATGTCCTGGCTTTCGATGAGAGATGAGAATTTTCTGCGTCATCTGGGATTGTCTGTCCTACTCTAATATATTTTTACGCACATAACACTCAGCTTTATGTGTTTTTACGCTCTTATTAACTTGACCTAGGTTTCCAAACGGCGCGGCGCTTTGACTAACCCCTCCAGACAATGTGGCAACACTGGTATATGCTTCATTTCTTTTCTACTTAAATATTTTTAATAATTATTCTCTTAGTTACACAGTAGGACCAGTAGGTTATCCTATTCCTAGACCAAGTTTGGCCAATCTCCAAATACCTACCTTATTTATAGAATGGTAATTACGGCTGGATTAAAATAATTTCGATCACCTAAACTATTTTTAATAATTAATTATTAAACATATAGACCTACCATCAGTGTTGTCTGAGTAGTCATAGGTGTAAACGACCCTATTGTCATGTTCAATGGTTTCTGAGCCCTCATCATAAAAAACAAAATTAAATATTTGGCTTCTTTATTGAGAGTATGCCATTCTGTTAAATATAGCACTTTTGCAATTTCAGTACTCTACAATAAAAATATAAATATCGACTTTTAAATTGGCCCAGACCATGTTATACAGTCACACCTGGGGCAGGGGAGTCAGTGACTGACCCCATGGTAGTTTTTTTCCTAAACCTTTTTAGATTTTAAATTTTTTTAAATAAGGTTTTGTGACTTCTATACATGATCCTTTAGAAGTGTATTTATGCTGAAATTAAAAGTGTGTATCAAATAACCGAATTGAAGAACGTTTTTACGTTGGGTTGCATTGCAACTATCGCTTACTTATGAAGTGTTTGCAACTAACAGGCCGCGATTGTAATAAAATGGTAGAATTAGTATAAAGGAAGCTTGCAGTAGTTAAATCTTGTTAAAAAAACGTTTCACAAGAAATAATGCGGCTTGCCAAAAAATTAGCTAATTGAAAAAAGGTTTTAAACTATTATTCCAAAATTATAAGGTTTTTGCGGATACTTCACCTCTACATAAAAAGTTGAAATCACTCGCTGACCCCCACCCTATTTTCCCCGCGTAATAAAATAGGCCCCTGGTGCGACTGTTAAATAATTATCATTTATTTTGGTTTATTTTACCTGTACTTGAATTTCGTTTGAAGTCCATCCAAGTGCGAAGATCTCAAAAACCATAAGACTACCATAAAATACTACAGAAATTAAACCCATTCCAAAAGTTTTTATCTAAAAAATAAAGTATAATTATAGATATATAGTATTCCCTATTTGTTTTCCAACATTTAAAAGGTAAACCGCGTAACTCTGCTCTTTACGGCTAACTATAGTTAGTAAATAGAGGAGGTCCGGGAAGCCCCGCTCACTTAAGCAAATTTGATCATTGAATTTGAAGTGTCAGTAACATATACGACTCTATTAAAAAAGGCGTCAATTGCTCAGATTTATTGTTTATATTAAGGAACTAGATTTTGCCCGCGCCATCGCAAGCGTTACATTCGTAGTAAAATATTCTTTTTTCCCTATATCAGCCAGCGTTTGCATGTAGGCGCAAAATATGTGTTTATTTACGATTTCACATTCGAAATCTAACCTGAACCAGGACTAACCAAAACTAACCAGAACTAATTATACATATAAACCTTCCTCTACTATTAAGAAGTCGCATCAGAATCCGTTGAGTAGTTTTAAAGATCCAAGCATGCATACATACAGACAGAAAAAGGGACTTTGTTTTATATTATGTAGTGATGCCCAATTTTTGGATTAGGCAACGTTAAAGTTAAATCAACCTTTCCAATTGGAATTAGATTGGTGGTTGGATAACGCCGACCAGGGATGTTGCGAATATTCGCATCTGCATCCGCATCCGCATATGCGGAACATCCGCATCAATTTAGACATCCGCATAAATCGATGCGGAGCTCATGCGGCACGCAAATTCTTATCAGCTCCACCAGCCAGTGTTCCAAGTGAACAGTTTAGTAGCGCGGGATTAATATACGAACCCTTGCGAAACAGACTGGAGTCCGAAAAAGCGTCCATTCTACTTTTTATTTAATATAATGCTCCAGTATTCAAATGTAATTTCTAAAATAATTAATCAGTAATAGTAATTCACTCACTACTTTATTATTAAATAAAGGAAGGATAAATATTACTGTCTTTTTTACCCTAGCCACACTTAAGTTTTTGTACAGATCCGCATCCTCATCCGCATCCGAATCTGCGGATGTGAACATCTTAAAATCCGCATCCGCGTCCGCGGATATGAAAAATTTTGACACTGACACCGACCACCAATTAGTATTTTTTTACTGTAAAATAAAATATTTTGAAATTAATAAAATCGCATAACTTATTATCTAATATATACTCCTAGTCATTCAGATTCTCTTAATTAATAAAATTATGGGCATAAGACTAAAAGGTAAAATCCAACAAAAAATAAGATATTTTTAACATATTTTGTAAAAAAATAAACAAGATAAATTAAATTATTTTTATAAATAACAAAACTTAATATTTACAGAGCTCAGTCGGAAATATATGGTTTAGATACTCTGCACATGGCGGCAACCGTACAGAGATGAGCGTACGTTTAATGGTCATTTTTTACTATATTCTTATACAGTTCAATCGGAAATATAAGATTAAGGCACTCCGCACATGGGTCGGTGAAACAGCGAGGAAAACGACATTCGACAAGCTTTTGACAGTATGTACACGTATATTCGTGTTTGAAGTGGCGGCAACCATACAGAGATGAGCGTACGGATATTGGTCAATTTTAACTATATTCTCAGCCAATGAATGTTCAGTGTGCTATAATAGAGCTTCCTCTAAGACAAGTACGGATAAGCCTGAATCCTACCCAACATAATTTTACAGACAAAAATAAACTATTTTTTTCCTGATAGGTTTAATCTTTTGCTATTTTATTCCAAGCTCTTTTTGTAACCTTTGTGCAAATATTTAAAAAAATATATTTATAAAATACAGGACGTTTTTAAACTACTTAACAAATATTAAATAAATCCATATTTGCTTCAACAATTTCTAAACGTAACACTTATTTTCCCGTAACAGACACAATTACAACATAAATCACACACTCACAATCAAACAAAATACAAAATTGTTCTGTAATAAATTTGTTTACTAAAGAAGGCGGATTGCTGAGATATGCATACGTGCAGTCAAAGAGTCAAAGGCTGTAAAAATCGCGGTCTCGTCGTTGTTTTACTATTTATTTAATTCTTTAATATCTTACCCGATAAAACAATTAAAAAAATATATTTATTCGAGCAGCCCCAGATCTAGGAGGGGGACGGGAAGCCGGCAAATTCAAGCATGGAATGTGTAAAAGTGGCGATTAGATAGGCCGCCTTTTTTGTTGGGTTGAGGTTGGATTGGGTTAGCCGCTATTTGTTATTATACATAGGGCGGCAAATGATGGGAAGGGTGCGATTAAAAAAGCGAGTCCCTTTTTTTGCTCTTTACTTCATTTGGGAAAATGTTAGGGGGCGATTTCAAATGCGAGGACTTTTTCTCTTTAGTTTTTTTCCCGAGGGGCGCCATATGGCAAGTTTTGCTTCCTTTCCAAAAAATGGAGATCCGGGGTAGTATTCAAGTTTTTTTACACACACATTTATTTTACTTATTTTTACCTTGGTTACTTGAGTGGCCATTGATGCAAAATATACAGAACTGAGAACAAACTCCATCAAAATTATGTTTTTATGGATTCATTCAGATTCTCCACAAAACTAAAATGTAAAATTACTTAATGGTAGAAAAATATTTCAATTACTTTTAATAAAGCCTTCCGGAGGGAAAGGCAAAAAAATTATAAAATAAAATCTTTTTAGTTATCGGGGCAAATAAAAAGTTATTGTAAATGTTTAACGTCATAACTACTTAAGTTCGCACCATATGGAAAACTAAACAACAAAATAAAATTTATATGAGACGATAGGTTTTATTGAAATATTAAAAAAATAAAAAAGGTTTTCTTGAAAATGAATAAGTTTGCATATTTGAATGTTATTTTTAATCCTAAACATCTATTCTTTATAACAAAAATCATAATATGAAAAATAAAAGCACTTTTCTCTTGAGCAAAATTCGTATTTTTTAAGCAACCACGTATACTTCTGCAAAGAATTAATAATTTTTTATAAGGAATAACGTTTTTTCATAAAACTAATAATAAAAGAGTTTCCCATATGGTGCTAACTTATAGGCTATTTATTATGTACTAAAAGATGGTAAAAATGAACTACAACGTTAAAGGGGTTTTATTATTTCACATGATCAATGGACCCCAAATATAAACCGCGGAGTGCTACCATTTAGTGGGGTACGTTTTTGAGAACGGGGTGAAAACATCCTCTTTTCAGTTTTTTGAGGTTAGATCGAAAACTACGCATTTTTCAAGGTAGTAGTTAACAGAAAAGTTGTAGGAAATTAAATTCTTTATCGAATATGCTTACCGAATTGAAAAAAGTTATTTTTAACAAAGATATGCTCAACAAACGAAACAAAAAAAAAAAAAACAGGAAAAAAACGTTTAAATTCTTTTTTGTTGTTTGCCCTATTAACTATAACTTTTTTCCGAGGGGTTAAGGTAAAGGCATTGGTTTATAGAAAAAAACTTTCATCCTTTGTTTACAAAATGACCCTAGGTAGAAGTTTTCAGAGTTTGCCACTCACATAATTTTTCGGCAATTTTACCTATTTTTTTCGCAAACAATGTTCTGTAACTCTTTTTACGCAGTTTTAGGTATAGGAAATGGTATTTTTAGTTGAAAGAGAAAACAATTACCTATAAAATGGTCATTTGTAAGTGGTTCTAAGACTATTTATAAGCAAGATAAGACTATATCTTTATATTTCTCCTCGTTTTAACTTCTTATTTGTGCACTTATGTATATATGATGCAAAATAAAAAAGAAAGCCTATTTCTTTACCTTTAAAATGGTGTATTGTAAAAATTAAGAGGTTAATTTTAAGCAAAATATGGTTAGTCAGAATTTTATACCTACTGCAACGATTTTTGTTAATTTTTACGTAAACTTTTTTAATTTGTATTTCTTTACGAGAGTTCATTAATGTATACATTAATAATGTGATTTTAAACAGGTAATGTGGCTTATTACCCATGGTTGTTACCCACGCTCATTACCCCCTTCATTACCCACGGCCGTTGTTTAAATGTGTATAAATCCGATAACTTGTATATGATTTCGACAACCCTGATTTCTCTAACTCTTCATCCAAGGTTACTATTTTTTAGTCACATATGAGTATAAAAATTTAAGAAATGAATTTATTCCAATATTTACTATCAAAGCTCCTACGCCACAGGCTTTGCTTGAAAAAATGTACGAAAGGATGTACAAGAACCTGTGGTTGCAAAAAGTTAGTTATTCCATGTTTTGCAATGAGTGCTTAAGTATTAATTGCTAAAACTCTTATAAAACTGGAATTTTGGAAGAAGATAGTAAAGCTGAGGAAGAAATAGATGTTGAAATTAAAAATGTTTTGAATTATGACTTAATAAGGTAAACAAATAAGCCTTTATTTTTATTTAGCAAACATATGTACCCAAATGCACAAGGAAAACAGTTATAACGAGAAATTAAGAAAACGTAAAAATTATCAAAAATCGTTGCAGTATGACACTATGACTAACCAAATTTTGTTTAGAATTAACCTCAACTTTTTTACAAAACACTATTTTTAAGGGATGGTATTTATTTGGGTACACGCCAAAATAAAATTAAAAGTACTAAAAAAACAAAAAAATTTAAACAAGTAAAAAGATAATTAATAATCGACGTTTCGGGGGCAAATCTGCCACCATTGTCAAGACAAATGGAATAAAAATAATAAAAATAAAAACTTACTATTATTTAGGTTTTAAAATTCAAAATTTTTATGTTTTTCTAGGATATTCTGAAAACTTTGACATTAAATGTCAAAACATGTTTGTTTTTAAGATAAGGAATATGCTTTCTTTTTATTTTACATTATATAAATACCTAAATGTAGAAGGAAAAGGTTATGACGAGAAATTAAAAAGATATACGTAAAGGTTAGATATCATTGAAAGTAGAAAAACTTGCAGAACAATATCTTACTCATGAATAGTCTTAGAGCCTCCTATTATAGACTCTTAAACGTAATTGTTTTATTTTTCAACCGAATATACTATTGCCCCTACCTAAAACTGCGTAGAAAAGAGTTACAGAACATTGTTTGCGAAAAAATAGGTAAAATTTCCAAAAAATGGTGTGACCAACTTTAAAAAGTCGTTTCTCGAATACTATAAACGCTAAAAACTTTTACTTAGCGTCATTTTGTAAAGGAAGAATGGAGGTTCTTTTTCTATGAACCAATGCCCATACCTCTATACCTTTATGTATAAACATTATGGAGCAAAATACAAAAAAAAAAAAAATAAAACACGCGTTTTTTTGCTTTGTTTTTAAGCATATTTTTGTAAAAAATAACTTTTTTAAAATTTAAAAACCATTATTCCATTAAAAATTATTTTCTCCAACTTTTCGGTTTTACTAAAAACTGACTACTACCTACCTACTAGTCAATATATAACACCTTGTGAATCTCAGAAAACTTGGCCATCCCCTTTCCGGCCGATTGGACAGTCTTTGTCTTCTTCGATGGACGTTTGCCGGGTGAAGTCCACTGTTTCCTGACTGTTTCTTGATGTCTTGTGTGTGGCTGGTAAATCCATGTTTCGTCGAGGGTTAGGTACGAAACGACCCAAAAACTCTTTCGGGTTGCAATTAAACAGAGTCAAACACTGTAGAGGTCTCACAGTTGCGCTTTGTAGTCCGGAGTAAATAAACGTGGCACTCATCTCGCCGACAGCTTTCTCATACCCTAAATTTCATTATCCTACATGAAATAACCCACCCGGTCTTTTAAGATGCCTACTGCCTCGGTAATCTCGCGCATCTTATATCGACGTTCTATCAATACGAGATCGTGGATAATTGTTACGTTATCCTCTGTAGGGAGCCGTTTTGGAGCTCCTGGGCATGGCTCAGCAAAAACCGTTGTTCGACCACGTTGAAATTCGTTAACCAATTTTTGATTTGTTGTCATCGAAGAAGATTATCACAGCTGCCAATAATATCCAAGGTGGTGGAAAAGTGCATGGCAAAAACTGTTGTTCTGCACTTTGAAACTAATAACCTATTTACAAAAAGTCAGTTTGGGTTTAGAGTGTGGTGTATACGGTTCTTGGCATTCGGATATAATGGACTCTTTTGAAAATTTAGAATATGATATGGCACTCTTTTATGATCTTAGCAAGGTTTTTGACTGCGTCTCCCATAACACCTTTTCGACAAACTACGCTATTATAATTTTAACACCAATATTACTACTTAAATCATATCTTCAGAATTGTCGTTAGGTGGTAATGGTTAATGGGGTGCCTTTAGCGGAGAGGGTTGTTGATATTAGTGTGCCTCAGTGTTCGGTCTTCGGACCAGTCCTTTTTTAATTTATATTAATAATCTACCTCTAAATGGGAGTAAGGCAAAATATGCCCTTTTTGCTGACGACACTATCCTACACATTCAAGGATATTACATTGACCAGACATGATAGTAATTTAGTATTGCCATACTCTCGCGTAGGTAAGAGCCAAAGAAGGCCAGAATTCGCTGCAGTTAAAGTGTTCAATAAGGTCCCATAATGAGGAAATTGCCAGTTAAAAAATTAAAGAAAAAAATTAAATCGCTCCTATGTAAGTGAAAATCTATTAGACACGTCATAACTTTTAGAATATTAGACATGTTAAAATGAGACTTGTTATATGCAAATGGTATAGGAAGAGGATAGTTTTCCGTATTTTTCATTTTTTAGGCACTCCTGGTTTAACCGGAAATTTAATATTGCATTCTAGGTGGTCATGATTGGATGCAAATTATTCTAGGGACCCTAGCTGATGAAAAAAAATACAATCACAAAGTTTTAGTCAATAATATGAAAGATGGAAATAAAATAATGGGGCAAATTGAATTTTTCGTTTCTAACTATTATTTTTCAATAAAGGATTTTTTGAAGTATCTAACGAGACCAATTTATTTGCAAACGAATTAAAAAAGCCAAAACTAAAGGATCATAGCCACCTAGATGCTATACTACACATGGCTTTTAAAAAATCAAGTAGGCGAAAAAACCTTTTAAAATATCAAATTATTTTTAGAATTCTTTTAGGAATCCAAAAATGTTAAAATATACCGCACAATCCGCCAACAAGCTGTCGTGCAAACAGGTGCGCATGACCAACCCCGCCCAAACCAACCAGTCGACCAACCAAAAGTTTTCTTACCTTATAAGACGCTGATGTTGCACAATAAAAGTTTTTAAAGTCACCACAACGTTGCCTTCATGTTGTTCTTTGGATATTTTTAATAGTTTAGACAACTTTATTTGCAACATTTTCAGTTGTGTTGCTGAGAATACCATACACACAATTGTAATCATATTAGTGACAGAATTGTATATTAGACCGACGTGTCCAAAAATAATATTTAATGTGTACGTAATAACCTAAAAATAATATACAAGGTGTTGTATGAAAATTCAATTTATAATAAAGGTCTCAATTTTTAAATTAAATGATGCCAAGTTTTTAAAAACAAAAATACAGCGTGTCTACTTAAGTTCGCAACATATGAAAAACTTTTTAAATATTTATTTTATGAAAACAATTACAGTCGAACCTCTATAACTCTAACCTTCACAAGTCAGAAATTCTCTCTAAGGCGAAGTTTAATGCTATCCTTTGCTCATTTGCTACAATTGACACTTATATTCTTTAACTCGAAATCTCTAAACTTTGAAATCTCTTTGACTCGAAGTAAATTGGCGGTCCCTTGAGTTTCGAGTTATAGAGGTTTCCCCTGTATGTCTTATAGAAAGTTCTACATGGTCTAAACCCCAAATTGCAATCAACAGATATTAATTTTTTGCAGTGGTAACTCAAAAATAATAAATTTTGCTTAAGGGGTAAAGTACCTTTATTTTTTATAATATTAGATTTTTTTATAAAAGATGCATTTTGTTGCTGCCATTTTGAACTAACTATCTTTTACCCAATTTTGTTTTAATTTGGCAATACTATTAATGATATTAAGGGGGTAATTTATCACTATCTTAATTACATTTAATAAGTCCAGTGGTGTCTCGAGAGGCAAATGAAGAAAAAATTCTGTTCTAAACAAAGAAAGGGTACGCCACTGACTGTGTAAATATGTGTAAAATTTTTGTGCTTTCTTTAGATTAAGCAAATAAAAATACTGTTTTTATGTCTCCAAATTGTTTTTCGTATCTTGTTTAGTTTAAGAGAGAAAAAAAGTCACTTAATTGCATAATTTTAGACCATTAAATAAGCATTGCACATTGCATTTTAAAAATAGGGTTTTTTAATTTTTTATTATTATTATTTTTTTTTATTTTTGGACAAACCACGAAGGCTAAAAGCCTAAATACTAACGTACCGTGGGTGTCTTAAGCGAGGTAAGAGGGAGTTTATTGACACGGGACTTAAATACTTGAAGATTTGGGGGGAAGGAAAGACCTCCGCGGGCAGCAGGTTCCACAGCCTAGAAACTCTAGGGATAAAAGAACGAACAAAGTGGGAAGTTCGGGGCCTGTCCAGTTGGACCGTATAGGGATGCATACGCGTGGAACCACGAGTTTCTCTGTTGGGAACCGTAAGTGGAGGAACCATACTGGACAATTCTTCAGAGCAGAAGCCATGGAAGTACCTATAAAAAAGCGATAAATCCCCCACAGCCCGACGATGTGCAAGAGAGGGAAGCCTTTCTGTAAGTGAAGGATCATTAATGAGACGAATAGCTCTTCTTTGAATAGAATCAAGAATGCTTAGGGTTGACGGGGACGCCATGCCCCAGATATGAGAACAATATTCCAATGGAGGTCGGATTTGGGACACATATAAACTGTATAAATTAGAAGGGGAAAAATACTTTTTGGCTCGAAAGAGAAATCCAAGCTTTTTGAAGCTGCCGTGGCTATAGATACAATGTGTTTATGCCAGTTAAGGTTACTTTCAAATGTGACGCCCACAAGATTAAAGGTGTCTTTGCTCTGTAAAACTTGGCCGCTCATAAGTAGAGGATGAGTATTTGATCACTCTTTTCGCGACAAGGAACATGATTGTGTTTTGGATGCATTAAAATGGACGAGATTTTTAGCGCCCCAATCCAATATTAAATTAAGATACTGCGAAAGAGATATCTGCATCGCTCTGCGTTTGTTTTCCAAGTCAGGTTTAGTAATGGGTTTAGGAACCTGAAAACTGGAGTGAAGGGTACTATCGTCGGCGAAACTATGAATGGAATTAGTTGTGGACGAGAGAAGGTCGTTGAGGGAACAAACAATGTTGGTGCCAGAACTGAGCCCTGAGGCACTCCAGCATTTACTTGGTGAAAGCTTGAAGAATGGCCGTCCACAATAACTGATATACGACGATCAGATAGATAACTAGAGAGCCAAGTACAGAGTTTAGTTGAAAGACCATAGGAGGGAAGTTATTTAGAAGTGCGGCATGCCAGACCTGAGTCAAAAGCTTTGGATATATCAAGAGCAACGATCTGGGACTCACCTAGAAACTCAAGAGACTTATTCCAGCAGTGTGATACGAAGGAAAGAAGATCTGCTGTAGATCTTTGTGGCGAAATCCATACTGCCTGTCATGCAAAATTTTGTGTTTTTCTAAGTACTTAAGAATTTGCATTAATCTTTTCGTTTTCGGGCCGTCCCGTTCGTGGTTGCTGCAAACATTGATTTTTTGCTTCTAGGGTATGTTGACGCATTTTTACAATTGACTTTTTATTTTATCCAGCAAACAATTTTGTTGCTAGCAGTTTCTTTCTCAACCCGGAAGACTTCATCCAAACGCGCCTAAAGAAAATATGTTTAAAATTAAAAATACCTTTTAAATATGCAAATGAGTTAATTAAAAAGAAAAACAAATAACATTTTTTTTTCGGTAATGAGCGTTTCTGTGATTTTTTTGCAGTCTTGGTAGTTCTTAAGCTCTCTTTACATTATTATATTTTGAAATAGGTTTGCACCAATGTACAAACTTAAATATTTACCTTTAAAGCATAAAAAATTTAAAAAACAATTTTCCATATTTGTTGAATGGTATTTTTAATCCTAAACATCTTTTCTTTACAGAAATTTTCAATATTATGAAAAATAAAGGTACTTACCCCTTGAGCAAAATTATTATTTTATAAAATATCTTGTATATTACTGAAAAAAAAAAATAACATCTGATAATTACATTTTTGTGTTTTAGACTATGCAGAACTTTTATAAATAACTTTTTTTTGTAAAATTAATAATGAAAAAGTTTTCCATATGGTGCGAACTCAAGTAGACACGCTGTATAAAGTATTCTTATATAAACTAATTAAAATAATAGTTGTTTATTATAAAAACTATAAACTATTTTTTTCCATGTCTGGAAAAACGACGACCTAATATTAACAAAAAACCTATTGTTGAAATATATCAAAGTCAGAAAATTAATCATGAAAAATTTGAAGTTTTTAACTGGTCGGCTGTTGTAAAACGACAATTAGACCTTGTGTTACTAAGAAAACCTCTAAAGAAATTATTACATATAAGTCAGTGTAATTTTCTGATTGAAATAAAATATTAAATTGATTTTCCAATCACGAAAAAAGAGGCATTTATTATTATTATTCTCTAAAAGATCCGACACGACGCGACGTATCCAATGGCTCCGACCCCATAGAACGTCGAGTCGTGCGGAAGGCCATCTATACCGAAGACCACACTTCGCGTCCTCTCGGCCAGTGATCTTCAGCGGTGAATTGTTGGGGGTACATAGTAAATTAGTGGAAGGGATTCAAAGCACTAATCGCTTATGGCCGGTGGTTTAGTTTTCATAGCAGTATACAATAGAATTTAAATGAAATAGTTTTTGGCTTTTCTCCAGAATAAAAAAGTTTAATAAACATTTTAAGAAAATTAAACCTTTTATTTAAGATAAAGAACTATTCTGTCCTTGCATAATATAATAAAAGTTAAGATTAGTTTAAAAGAAATAAATTAATGTAAGGGTATCCCAAGAAAAAAATAATCTAAAAATACTTGAATTGTCAGGGTAACGCAAACAAAAATTACACATTTAATTGGTAAAAAAATAGTGGTGTGGAATTTTCACAAAAATATTTAAAACTAAGTTTATATAATATGCAACCACCACTTATTTCCTTAATTAAAATTTAATAGTTCTAATAAAACTAAATACACTAACCAAATGTTTTCTCTTGTTCGGAAAATAAAATTGGTACAAGAAAGGTGCGTCTATAGTTTGGTTGGTTTCTTTACTAATTATTTCAAGTTTTATGCTTTTATTGATCTCAGCTCCAAGAAATGACCAAACTACTGCCGTGGTAAGAAAACCTTGGGCCCAAACCTAAAATATTTATTTCTGTCTTCTCTTAATTATTTAAAATACGATATACCTTAATTTATTGCAATTATATACAACTCTGCATAACAATATAAGAAAAACTTTATATGAGTAGGTGTCCTAAAAGTAAGACTTTTTAAACTACTGGGTGTTAAAATTTACATCTATTCCTTTATAATAACTTTTATAACACTTCAAATGTCTAAATTAGTATAAAAGTTATAATATAAAAACGAAAATTTAAAAAGTTTGACAATTAGGAGATCTATTTAAAAAAGTTTATTTTCTTATTTTTTATTGTAAATTTACCCAAAGTTTGTCGGTTACTGGTTACCCGGAATAGGGAGTTTTTATAAGCTTTACGAGCCAAAACTAATTTGGTATAAATAAATTTAGTATTTTCTTAATAATAAAAGACAAAGGTAATGCATACTTACTAAAGTTTCACAGTAATTCACATGTTCTTTATAAGATTCAATTATATCAGGGTCTTTCGACTCAAATACAGATTTTTCTTCTCTGATAATTTCTTTGAACATTATTAAAATTTTATTTTTCTGATAAATTATAATTTTTGTAGTTACTTTAAAAGCACCAATCAAAATCTACAAAAAAGTAAAATATTAAAAAAGTGGCTTATAAATCAGGTCCGAAAGAATATTATTTTGACGTTATTCATTAGAACATTTTTAATAAACTTATTATACAGTGTGTCCGGAAAGGTGAGGTCAAAAATGATAGGGGTGATAGAGTGAGCCAAAATAATGTTAGTACTTCATATAAAAAAAAGTTTCATTGCGCGTTATTGACCTTCAAAGTTAGAATAAAAAAATTATATTTCATTAATGTCTTTTTAACGGTTGTCACAATAATAATATTATTTGGGCATTTAAATTAACTCATACCAATGCTTTTTTCCATAGACAAATGATTGCGCAGTAAGTCATAATTATACAGGGTGAGACGAATTTTTTCGTTTATTGTATTCATTTTTTCCAGAGGTGAAAAATTTGACATTTTGCTTAAACTGTTTAATTTCTTCATCATTTTTGTACAAAAAGGTATACTTTATTTAAATCGATATCTTGGACCGTTTTTCATTAAAATCACCTTTTAAATCCAGACATACCAGCAGTTTGTATGTAATAAACAATATCCATTATTTAAGAAACTTATAAAAATGTAGTAAAAATAATTAAAAATGGTGATTGTAAGCTTTTTAAACTTTATAACACAAATATAGACTGTTTAATTTATAATTTTATAATATTTTATCATTTTTCTCAAAAAATTAAATTTTTTTGTTACATAAAAAATGTTGGTATGTCTGGATTTAAATGCAATTTTATGAAAAACGGCTCACGAAATCGATTTAAATAAAATATACCTTTTTTGTACAAAAATAATGAAGGAATCAATCGGTCAAAACAGAGTGTCAAATTTTTTCACGTGCGCAGAATCCGAACGGTTGCAAAAATTTCTGAGAGTCTGCTGGAACAAACCTTATACTTGCAAATAGGTCACGCCAGCTTAACACCCGATTTTCCAGGTAAATTTCCAGCTAAAGATTTGTTGCTGCTCACGAAATTGTTTTACAGTGTAAAAAGTTAGCAACTAAATAGAAACCAAAAATCGGGAAAAATTGAAGATCGGTTAACTCGCAATAGTCACCCTAGCTTTGCAGCCGGTTTTTCAATGTAAATTTCAATCTAAAAATTTGGTGCTGCTCAGTTTATAGAACCTCAAAAATAAGCCCCTAAAATATTTGTATTGCATTTTGAAACACCCTGTGTCGGTATCGTTAAAATATTATACTTGCTGCCCACCCTAAATATTTTTATGCCAGGTATCGCTCAAACTTAAAAAAATGCTGGCCCCTGCAAAAACTTAAAGCTCCTAGAACTTTATTTTGCATTAGAACATTTTTGTAAGCTTTTGTATTAATAGTTAGAGTTCCCTGGAACATTTTTACAAGTCATTACTATCAAGCTAATTTTTCGTGAGTAGCTTCATTTTGAGGAGATGACAAACTTTTTTCCTTACAACAATTTTCGTTGGTGGTAGCATGCAGGGGTAGCAGAGAATAAATATATTGATTTGATGAATATTAAAAAAACCAGGATGACGTACCTTTAAATTTGTAGGACAATGTGGGTGTTAAATTATATAAATAATATTTAATTAACAGAAAAAAAATCAGCTGGTTAGTATTTATTTTTCACGACATCGTTAATTATACATGTTAGTGGTAGGGGACTCTGATGAAACCTTACATATTTCTGTATTATTTAAGATAATTATTTAAAAATAAACAGAAAAAATGCCTGATAGTAATAATGTTTTGATATTCGTCAAATCAATACACTTAATTCTTGCTACCTCTGTAAGCTACCACCAACGAAAATTGTTGTAAGGAAAAAAGTTGAGCGTCTCGTCAAAATAAAGCTACTCACGAAAAATTAGCTTGTTAGTAATGACTTGTAAAAATGGTCCAGGGATCCCTAACTATAAACAATTGCTTGATTTTTGTGAAGAAGTCTATTCATCTAATAATACTTACCGCCAAACTAAGAAAAAACGTTTCAATTTCCTCTTTTTCAACCAAAATTCTAACAGACTCAATTATTACCAAAAAGGTAAAAATTATAAAAATTGCTCGAAAAAATACTGAATATACAGCATATGTTTTCTTTAAAATTGGCCTGTCAGTTAGAGGAATCTGCCACAATCCTCCAATAATCATGAACAGTCGACAAGTTTTAATAAGTTGAATATTTTCCATTTTTTATCTTCTTCTTTTAATTACCTAAAATACTTTTAAATTGGCGTTACTTCAGTTATAGACCGTAAGCCAGATGTAAAATTTTGTCAGTTATTTCCTCTTAGTCCATAACTCGTAAAATGCTTCAAGAGGGTTGTAAATGCCTTGTTGTGAGCGTCAGCTGCGTCTCCGATGGTGGAATTGTACAGGGTGCTCCAGAAAAGATCCATATTAAACTGGTGATTTTTAAAAATGAAACACCCTGTATATTAAGCTTATTTTTAAATTGTAGGAGTAAAAATAATGTAAGTTTTATTAGCGATCCCTTTACCAAAACCGAAATGTTTGTAAGATATTTGGCATTTTTGAAAACATCATAACAAAACCAAAATTTTAATATATCCTACCTTACTTAGACTTGACTTTATATTATTTTAGATTGTTAGAAAATTAAGTGCAAAATCACCTACATTCAATTTTTTTACTAGAAATTATACAGGGTGTGCAGTAACTAATATTTACTAGAGGAAAGTGATGAAATATGGAATAGTATCCCTAATATGTAATTACGGCATTTATCCTAAACGGAAACTCACACTCGCAATAAGAGGGGTTTATCTCTTTTTTTTTATGTCCATTCGCGAGTAGAAGAGGTAACATGCCAGCAGTGCAAACCCTTTCGTCGCTGTAGTAACGTTTTGTTTTATCGCTTTCTCATAACTTTTTAAGGTATTTTTTTTGTACAAAAACAGCACGAAATACGGTTTATACAACTTTATAAACAACGAAAAATCCAAACTAATAGAACAGATCATAGTACCCAAATATGGACTATTCCATAATTGGGTTCTTTGATCATTTAAGCTTTTGATAGACCAAAAAGAAATAAGAAGGCAACAATCAAGTCAAAAAGGGGCTGTTCGTCTCATAAATGAACCTTCGCTTACAGAGAGGCTTCTTTATCTCGCATCTCGTTGGCCTGTGGGGGATTTATAGCTTTTTTCATAGGTACTTCTATGGCTTCTGCTCTCAGGGATTGTCCATTATGGTTCGACCACTTATGGCGGTTTCCAGCAGAAACTCGTGGTGGCGCACATATGGATCCCTATACGGTCCAACTGGACAGGCCCCGAACTGCCCACTTTGTTCGTTCTTTGATCCCTAGTGTATTCAGATGGTAGAATCTGCTGCATGCGAAGGTATTTCCTTCCCCATCGTATTTAAGTCCCGTGTCAACCTCGCTTAAGACACTCACAGCGTTGGTGAGGGGTCTGGGCACAATATCTACACTGATTCCAGAGGCTGACGCCTGGATCTGTGATTTTGTCAAATTATTTTTGGTACTTTCTTTGTTATACCAAAGTTTCCAAAGAATTTCTTGTTAAATAAGTAACTTTCAATGGTGCTTATAGTATTGCATATGTACTATTCTATATTTGGCCACATTAATCATTTTTTTTCTAATCATTATTTAAATTGATAAATGTAACTTAAAAACTTTTAAAAAATAAAACACAAATATATGATTGTTAATAATTACTACAAAAAGTTTTTATTTTAATGTTTATGCAAATTATGTGTTTAAAACCAAATGGTAAGTATTCCACAGGAGGCGCCCTTTCGGCGTGGCGTCCCTCTACCATGAAAATAATAATTTATCAAAAGAATTCTTAGTTAGATTTTTCATGTGCTTTTTGTACTATGCTATAAGTACAAAATTTTTTTTATAATATTTATTCTATCGTTTTTTGATTTTCGACTACCAGATGCAAAAAATGCCGCAAGACTCATAAATCACAAGTCTAGTTTTTTTATTAAAGAAATTACTATATACCCTTATTTTCTGTTTGATGTTAATATTTAATTGTTTATTTATTTTAGTTAGAAGAATATATATATTTTTAAGTTTTAATTAAATAAATTAGTATAGTAAACTGATTTATCAAAACTTATACTGTGTATCCAGGGATGGACTAAACTATACTGATTTTTTTGGTTTAATATTAAATAAAAAAGTTATTATTTTTTTTTAATTTGTGCTCTATCTGAAATGTTTAAAGCTATAATAAAATTCGCCTTATAATATAAACGGCGGTTTAAAATTACAATAATTATATGATAAAAAATTCACTGGGGAAAAATAAGAGTAAACAAAAAAATCTTTAAAAATAATTTATTTTACTTTTTATTACATGCAAAAATTACCAAGTTTACTTAAAAACTAAAATACGACAGCCAAAATATTTCATGTGGTAATACAAAAGTAAAGTTTTATTAAAAAAAAACAGTAAAATTTTAATTATTTTTTAATTCTATTTTAATAGTAAGTTACGAATATATTTATTACCGAAGTTTTATTTGTCAAAATAACATCTTGTAAATTTTAAATATCCCTGGATATCATAAGGCGATTCTTTTTAACTAATCAGATTTTTTTTTAAAATAAACCTCAATTTTTTAAAGAAACCATAACCAATAGAAAATCATGCACATTAAGTTACTTTCTTACGCTATTTAATTAAGTACGAGTAGTTTTAAAAATATATATATTTTTGTTATTTTTCCAAGTTGTATCTTCGCGATTTTAAAACACCCTGTCTTTCGTAGGCCATTAGTATAAATTTTGGGTTTGTACTTTTTATTAGTACAACACCAACTTATCGTATTATTTTTAGACACGTGATTACGATTAAACTTATAGCGTTGACAACTAACAAAGTTTTACACTTGGTTTTACACTTTTCACCTAAAATGAAGTACAGAGGGCAGTGTCACTCGATTTACAGAAAAGCTAAATATGGACTGTATGTAACTAAAATAACAATAAATCTGAATATAATCATCAAATAATTTATTTACAACAAACATCCTTTAATATGTCTTGCCCCCGCCCCCTAAAGTCGCCCATATACGGTCAATATAATCATGCCAATGTTAAATATTTACAATAAATATATTAAATGTGTAGAAAGTATATTGAAACATTTTATCTTATAATGAACTGCCGTGTGAGGGATGCCTAATAAAATTTTTGATGATGAATTTTTACCTGTTTGTAAAGAGTCACGTACTGGCGTATTTTCCACCGTATTTTCAAATTATTATACTTAAAAACTTGGACATGGGACCCAAACCAAATATATACTAGATGCTACTGGTCTTAAGAGAAATATTAGTAAAAAAAAATAACTTTGGAATTTGCGAAAATAAGTAAATTTTTTGAATTCCCCAATAAAAAATCCTTGTTTAAAAGCAAAGTCTCTTTTGTATTTTCTTTTTCGTATTTTTTCTTTAATTTTATCGTCAAATCACAAATTTCGTACAAACATTTGTCTTCTTCTTCCATTTAAAGGCATCTTAAAATTATGCATACAAAAAATTAATTGACTATGATTTTTTGAAAAATTTAAATAATTTTGCAAAATTCAGAATCTGTCGATGAAATTTTATTGTATTAACAGAACAAATACAAAAAGAGGATTTGCTCTTGAAACTTATTTTTTTTATGTGGAGGGGTCCAACAAAAAATCAACTTTCCTAGTTTTTATATATAATAAATTGAAAATATTATCAACCACAGTAAGTTCAAGTCTAGGTTACGTCTATATAGGAACTCAACTATCTAGTAACTCGAGGATACTGCTTAAAACAAAGTGTACTTGTTCAATTAAAAATAACCTCTAATATATATAAGAAAAGAAGTTATTAAAACAAAACCAACCCTCCAAAATTATAGTTTTTAACTAACAACAGTGGATATGTTATTAATAAATAAAATGTATTAATTGTATAGTACAAAAATCTTTATTTGTCCTAGTGGGTAATTAAGTTAATTATAGTCGTTTTGCTATTTATTATGTCATATATTAAAATCGAATTGTTTAAATAGTCGATTCAAGTTAAAAAGAAAAACTAAGAGAGAAGGCTGATACAGCAATTGTTAAATTCGTACAGATCAGCGCCGTATCAGATACGGGGCCCGGGCATACAGGGCCCAACGTGTCTTAAAATCGTTAAGGGTGGTTTTCAGTAACTTTTAATAAGTTATCTCTCTAGATGACATTTAATTAAATATCAAGTATTGTTTGTTTATTTAATATAACCATTTACATAAATAAATCTGGACAATGGACACTTAACATAATATAGGGTTATTAAAGCTTTATTATCGACAGTAGCTTTTAATTTAAAAAGTTATATCTAATGATTCTTATGACCGTCCCATGTCTCATTCGAAAAAAAACATATTTTAGGACCATAAAAATGTGTAGCAATTTATGCCGCGTCTTGAAAAACTGTACATAAAGTCAAATCTTTAATTTACAAAAAAAGCTTTAATTTTTCTGGTATCGCTTTTTTAGCATAATAAAATTATTAAAGTCTTGTCTTTATGTTTGATTAACCTGATCGTCTCATACACTTTAATCGTTTATTGTGGTCACTAGAGTGCAGTCTGTAGCTTGTCAACGACCCAATATAAATGACGTCGTAGTTGATGACGAATGTTTTATTTGTGTTCTGTGTATTTTCCGTTTTATTTTGTGAAAAACTGCTTAAATATAACATCGTGTTTTTTCTTGTAACATGACCGTCCATAGCATTAACAAGTTTTGTATTAAAATTTAATGTTTGTTTATGCAATTCATATTTAGCAATAATGTACCCGTTAGTACATCTAACTTTAAACTAATAATATTATCGGCGGTTCTTTTAGATAATTTAAAAAATAGATTTATTTTACATGACCGCCACTCTCATGACCTACTTTTTTTACGTTGTTTTTTAACAATCATGTAACTCTGGTGAGGGTTATGTAAAAATGTTTAAGCTACTATTAATTACTTTAAAATTTAGCACGTTTGTACTTGTAGTCATATTCCATTAATTAAGTAATGGTCTAAATTTTTTTATCATTAAAAAAAATTATTGCGTTAACGATATGCAATAGAAATATTGTTTTGTATATTATTATATTTTGTTGTCTGATTTGGTCACTGCCATTAAGGGCAGTGGTTACAACTGATTTTTGAAAGCCATAAGGATATTCCTTAAATATGCATGACCGTTAAATTATTTAAAAATAATCCTTTTTTCCTTTATTTAGAAAAATGAAGGATACCCCGAGTACGTCGGGCATAAATAATTTAAAATGGGAGTTTCTTTGCAATAAACTTATGAGATATGAAAGACAAAACATTAAAAAGACGAAAGCAATATCGAGAAGATAAAATAAAAAAGCGTAAATACAAGAAAGAAAGAACAGGAAAAGCATCGCTTTAAAAAAGGGAAAAGAACAGGTACCAATGAAACTATCAATGCAAACAATATAAACTTCGAAAGAAAGGTTTTTATAATTACAAGGAGGAAATGCATCAGCAAAAAATCTAATAAAGAGAAAAATAAAAGTGCAACAGTTACGGAAAAGCTGGCCAAACAGAAAGCAAAAAAATCAGGTTCCAATATCGACAGTAGGCAGCATTTAGTCATTTTCTGAGTCACATTTTTGGGATAGTTTTTACTCTTCAGATGATATATAGTTTTAGCAAACAAGAAAAATTACAAATATTTGCCGTTTTATTTTTTTACATTTTCTGTACCACCACAAAAATTTAAACTTCAATTTTCAATATTGGATAATCCTTGACCAAATGGGCCACATCCAGAAAATATAGCGGCAGTAGCTGCGAGTGTAAGCGATAATCCTGACGAATCGATTTCGCGCTCGGAAATTGGAGCTTAAGAGCAGACCATGTTAGGCGCAGTCAAGGCCAACATTTGAAAGGCTAGATATGCTAACGCACTATGAGCATAATAAGGGTAGTTTTTCCCATGTATTTCTTATGGGAGAAATTTAAGGTTCGATCTGCAGTTTTATCACCATCCCAACCCCTAACGCAAAATTAGAATTTTTAATGCCCTAAGTCACCACGTGGTAGATGGGGGGTAGTTTACGTAACCATCAATGACGTCATCACCTAACCATATTCAGAACGACCTATAAATTAATTAAAAAGTCTCGCCGGCGCGGCGCCGGAGTCAGAACCCGCAACACCTGTGAGAATCCAACGCCATATACCACTAGGCTATTGGAGGATCTGATAATTAAATGGTAAACGGGGATCCAATGAATCTTTATCTAGTTTTTAACGTATATTTCTGTTTCTAGTAGATAGATTTTAGTTGTTCTTTTTGCTAATAATTTAATTTTTATAAATCTACAAATATTAATACTAAAATTTTTAATAATTATGTTATTTGAGTGTAAATAGGGCCTTAACAGTTTTTAACGTATATCTTGGCTTCTAGTGGTTTGATTTTAAGTCATTCTTTTTGTCGTCCACCGGTGGAGCTTATTATCTCAAGATCTCTGACGTCATTAAATATTTAGGAATCTTGCGCAACGCGTTTTTGGGGCGTGGCCAATCTGTCAAACGTCATCTGTCATCTGTCAAATGTCAAATGTCACCTGTCACCTGTCATATGTCAAAAATCACGTGACTTACAAAATGGCCACCATGCGTAGGATACTTGCGCGGGGTGTAAGCGGGGGCTTAAGCGCAGGTGTAGAGCTTAATAAATTTCAAGGTCAAAGCATACGTCAACAATAACAAAGATAGCTGCGGTTAGATAATAAACGGTAAAAAACAGTGGTAACTAAATAAAAAGCAGTGTCTGTAGTAAAGCATTTATTATTAAATATAAAAATACATACATTGTTGCCATATTTCTAAATAATTCTTAGAATAATACCTTATAAAATAGGATATTTAATTATAAACTCAACATGTATTTTGGTACGTGTTCGTATTTTATCTCCTAAAAATAAAATATAATCATTTAAATTTAACTTCTGGTGTAACAACTCGCTTGGTTTTTCATATGCTGTTGCGTTTATATACGTTTTAACAGGTGTATCGATATTAACATATTCAATAATTCCACTTGTAATGGGAAACCTGTAGTAATCAAATTTTGTGCCATTTATTAAAAGATGTTTTGACAAACCTTTTCGCAAACCAACATAATATTCATGTAGCCATACAAGTTGTTTTCGGGCTTATCCTTTACACCATCTTCTGTTTTAAGCTTTTTTGCTAAATGATACGGATGAGTTAAATTACGTCCGAATTTGTCGAGAGTCATCTTGAAAATGATGTTATATTACTAAATCAACTCTTTTTATTCAATAATATCGGCTTCCTTTAACTCTTCAATAATACTCATAATCTCATTTTGGTGGTTATTATTACCCACTTGCTTGCTAGCCATTAACAATCTTAATCTATCCACAAGCTCATTTGGATCATCCCAGTAAATATAATCAGTTTTATTATTGTTAAATATTTTATGTTTAGTATCAATTGGTAAACCATAGCCTTGAGTATTTTGTGCTCTTGTAATTCGCAACTGTTTATCGCGTTCTTTTTGTTTTCTTATTCGCTCCTCTTTTATACGTTCGAGTAATGGTTTAATTGTTAACATGTACTTGACTCCTCTGTTGCCAGCATGCTGTTCGTTTTCATCAAAATTTCTCTTACTAGCATTCGTTAGTAAAACCAATTTTGCAAATGCTCGCTCGTCTAGTGCTGTAAATTTGTTTTTTAACGGATTGGTCTTGAATATAAGTTCATATAGACCAGGAGTTCCAATAAATTTTTCCCCTTTAACATAAATATCTGGGCCGTTAAATTCAAGTCGAGAATCGCCGAAAGTTAGATGATCAGTAGCCATATCATGTTTTAAATAGTTTCGATCGTACTCGTTTTCCGTATCTTTTATAAAACCTTCCACATATTCTCTAGGTAGCGGATCATACTGATCTAGATATTCTCGAAAGGATTCTTCCGGAATACTATCAATCTGAACAGGATTTAATTGTGGGTCGACTCTAAAGTCATCATCAAAGTAACTTTCTTCAGGTTGGTGCTCATAGATAGTTCTGTCTAAATTAGTTTCCTCTGTTTCGCCTTCTTCCATCATTTGATCATCTTCCGACGGCTCATCATCCATATATTCTTTTTCTTGTTCAGCTATATCGTCTTGTTTTTTAACGGGACTGGCAAAGTTAAGAGGAGTTCGTGCTTTCTTTATTACTGTATGAGTAAAATTTCCGCTTTGACGTCTTTTTAAGGACTTTGGTGTAAATGGTTGTCTACCAGATTGAGCGTTTTGTATTGATTTGGATATTATTTTCGCCAAAGGTTTATAAGTATTTTCCAATATAACAGCATTCTCACAACGACCAGCTTTTATTGAATCATATAATTTTTTTTACACTACGCGAATGTTTATCAAGGAGTTGAAGAATGTTTGGATCTTCTTGCAACCTCGCTTATCTTCTGAGCGTTGATCATCATTCGTGTCAAACTCTAGCTCGCCATTCTCACGTTGCTGCTTTCTTTAAATCCTGGTATTTTTTTCGAATACTATTGGTGGGCTTCATTTATTTTACGCCTCACATCCTGGTCCAACTTGTCTCAAATCCATGGTAAAGATATATTTTTAATAATTAGCTTAGTAACCGCTAACGGTGATGCTAGTGGTCTTAAGAGGAACATTAGCAAAAATAACTTTGGAATTTGCGAAAAAAGTTAATTTTGTTGATTCCATAAAAATCATCCTAGTTTAAAGCATATCCTCTTTTTTGTATTTTTTTCGAATTTTTTTAATATTATCGTCAAATCACAAATTTTGTAAAACATTTGTCTTCTTCCAATTAAAGGCATCTAAAAAATTTTGCATAAAAAAATTGTAAAAAGTGACTATAGTTTTTGAAAAATTTAAATAATCTTGCAAAACTCAGAATTGTCGATGAAATTTTATTGTATTAACAGAACAAATACAAAAAAAGGATTTGCTTTTGAAATTTAATTTTTTTATGAGGAGGGGTCCAACAAAAATCAGTTTTCCCAGTTTTTATATATGATACTTGAAAATATTATCAACCACGGTGAGGTCAAGTCTAGGTTACGTCTAGGAACTCAACCATCTAGTAACTCGAGGACACCGCTTAAACAAAGTGTACTTGTTCAATTAAAAATAACCTTTAATATATTTAAGAAAATAAGTTATTAAAACAAAAACCAACCCTCCAAAATTATAGATTTTAACTAACAACAGTGGATATGTTATTAATAAATAAATGTATTAATTGTATAGTACCAAAAATCTTTATTTGTCCTAGTGGGTAATTAAGTTAATTATAGTCGTTTTGCTATTTATTATGTCATATATTAAAATCGAATTGTTTAAATAGTCGATTCAAGTGAAAAAGAAAAACTAAGAGAGAAGGCTGATACAGCAATTGTTAAATTCGTACAGATCAGCGCCGTATCAAAGATACGGGGCCCGGGCAACAGGCCCCAACGTGTCTTAAAATCGTTAAGGGTGGTTTTCAGTAACTTTTAATAAGTTATCTCTCTAGATGACATTTAATTAAATATCAAGTATTGTTTGTTTATTTAATATAACCATTTACATAAATAAATCTGGACAATGGACACTTAACATAATATAGGGTTATTAAAGCTTTATTATCGACAGTAGCTTTTAATTTAAAAGTTATATCTAATGATTCTTATGACCGTCCCATGTCTCATTCGAAAAAAAACATATTTTAGGACCATAAAAATGTGTAGCAATTTATGCCGCGTCTTGAAAAACTGTACATAAAGTCAAATCTTTAATTTACAAAAAAAGCTTTAATTTTTCTGGTATCGCTTTTTAGCATAATAAAATTATTAAAGCCTTGTCTTTATGTTTGATTAACCTGATCGTCTCATACACTTTAATCGTTTATTGTGGTCACTAGAGTGCAGTCTGTAGCTTGTCAACTACCCAATATAAATGACGTCGTAGTTGATGACGAATGTTTTATTTGTGTTCTGTGTATTTTCCGTTTTATTTTGTGAAAAACTGCTTAAATATAACATCGTGTTTTTTCTCGTAACATGACCGTCCATAGCATTAACAAGTTTTGTATTAAAATTTAATGTTTGTTTATGCAATTCATATTTAGCAATAATGTACCCGTTAGTACATCTAACTTTAAACTAATAATATTATCGGCGGTTCTTTTAGATAATTTAAAAAATAGATTTATTTTACATGACCGCCACTCTCATGACCGTCACCTATTTTTTACGTTGTTTTTTAACAATCATGTAACTCTGGTGAGGGTTATGTAAAAATGTTTAAGCTACTATTAATTACTTTAAAATTTAGCACGTTTGTACTTGTAGTCATATTCCATTAATTAAGTAATGGTCTAAATTTTTTATCATTAAAAAAAATTATTGCGTTAACGATATGCAATAGAAATATTGTTTTGTATATTATTATATTTTGTTGTCTGATTTGGTCACTGCCATTAAGGGCAGTGGTTACAACTGATTTTTGAAAGCCATAAGGATATTCCTTAAATATGCATAACAGATAAATTATTTAAAAATAATCCTTTTTTCTTTATTTAGAAAAATGGAGGATGCCCCGAGTACGTCGGGCATAAATAATTCAAAATGGGAGTTTCTTCGCAATAAACTTATGGATATGAAAGACAAAACATTAAAAAGACGAAAGCAATGTCGAGAAGATAAAATAAAAAGCGTAAATACAAGAAAGAAAGAACAGGAAAAGCATCGCTTTAAAAAAAGGGAAAAGAACAGGTACCAATGAAACTATCAATGCAAACAATATAAACTTCGAAAGAAAAGTTTTTATAATTACAAGGAGGAAATGCATCAGCAAAAAATCTAATAAAGAGAAAAATAAAAGTGCAATAGTTACGGAAAAGCTGGCCAAACAGAAAGCAAAAAAATCAGGTTCCCATATCGACAGTAGGCAGCATTTAGTCATTTTCTGAGTCGCATTTTTGGGATAGTTTTTACTCTTCAGATGATATATAGTTTTAGCAAACAAGAAAAAATTACAAATATTTGCTGTTTTATTTTTTTACATTTTCTGTACCACCACAAAAATTTAAACTTCAATTTTCAATATTGGATAATCCTTGACCAAATGGGCCACATCCAGAAAATATAGCGGCAGTAGCTGCGAGTGTAAGCGATAATCCTGACGAATCGATTACGCGCTCGGAAATTGGAGCTTAAGAGCAGACCATGTTAGGCGCAGTCAAGGCCAACATTTGAAAGGCATAATATTACAAAAATAAATGTAATATATACTTCTTCCGTATAATACTAAATATTACTTAATATTGTTAATTTTTTTATTTTTAAATTTTTTTTTAAGTATCTTCAAATGGATCACCCACTATACTACTGCTGTTTAAATATATAAATTTCTCCAACCAAACAAATATTTCAGAGCCTTTCTGACCCGAGAAATATGTTCGAAGTTATATCCGGAAAAACTTTATTTTCTTCAAACGAAGTAATAAAAGAGCTGCTGGAAAAACGTCAACTAAATACCATAAAAAATACATGTTAGATACAGAATTCAGACATTTTTTTCCAAGGGAGGGGTCGAGGGGATCTCATAAAGTAACAAAAAAACATTTAACCCTCAAAAACGTTGAAGGGCAAAAAAAACGTCTAAGGACTAAACCAAACCCAATTAAAAAATTAACAATTTTGATCTTAGTAAATAGGGAAAATTACATTTTTCGATGAAATACACAAATGCTTATTTATTTTAGGGCAAATAATTGTTTCTTGCCTTTTATATCATATTGTCTATGGGTACTTAGAAGAAGAAATTAAAGTAGCTTTAATATTTTTCTTGAATACAAAGAAAATACAGAGTACTAAAAATTTAAATTGGTAATTTCCTAATCAGAAAAAATATTAAAACTTCATAAAAAGTCAGTGGCATACATTTTTTCACAATAATATTGGCTGTGGTGCCCATTGAGATGCCACTGGTCCCAATAATACTAATCTAGGCAAAGCTTTACAAGCGCATTATTAAATTAAATAAGCGTCTCAAATTTTATTCAAATTGGTTAAATGGTTCCTAGGGTATTTAAAAGTATTCAAAACTTACAAAATGGGAAACTTTTTAATTATTAACTTTACTAAAAACAGTGGAAAATTATTGCTAAGGACAAACAATGACTGGTAATTAAAAAAAAGTTAGTATATAGTAATAATTATAAATTTGAAGAAGAATGCGAATTAAGAAAACAATTAATAAATGGTAAACTATTTTTTTGTTATACAAGGTGGTCCCTTTGTAATGGGTCAAAATAATTTTGACGTTAAAATATTGCGATTTAGCTAAACTTACCTCGGTGTCAAAGTTTATTTTAAAAATTTTAGATAATATTTGTTACGTCCTATGTTAAATGTTGTAATAAAACTCGGTATCTAAGGCATTTTTACCATGAGCTATTCATAGTTTTGTTTGGAAAGGGTTAAGTGTAGTGTAGTGTATTGTAGTTTTGATGCCAAACGCGTTTAACTGAGTTATGTCACAAATGTCAAAAATTCAAAAAGGCTTTTATACTTTTATATATTAACGAATAAATTAAATTTCCACATATTTGGGTTTCTTGTTCTCTATAGTTGTTCGTATGACTGGTCCAAAGACTTCTTTGACAAAAATAATTATCGTTTTAATAAAACGTACCTAACTTCACGACTTCGAAAATAGTGTAGTTGGGTTAAAACTAGTTATAACGAGGATTGAAAGCCAAACAAAGCTTATATCTAATGTTAATTTTGAGACGTTGACTATAGAGGACGCCCTACATTACTTTGATTTCTTTTTAACGTTCCAACGTTTTTTCTGCTACTCTTGATAACCGGTAAATTCTTTTATGCTTTCTACACAAAAAGGTGTACTCTGTAAGAGTCGCTAAGTGGTTAAGTGCAACCCAAAACTATACTAATGGAAAAATAAATTAAACATTATACACTAAGATCTAGAAATGCGACATCGAAGCCAAACATCGATGTTGAACATAGATGGCGATATCGAAATCTGACCATCAATGGCAACGATACATCGAACAAATAACATCGATGTTTTTTAAACATCGATGATTGATGTTTCAATAATTAAAATTAAAAAGAATTGATTTTAAAATCAGAAACGTTTTAACTAAATATTTTAATGGAAAGGGTGTGGCTGTGTGCACGTGGAATTATAGGAAGAAGAAATAAAAGTGGTGTATTTCGTGCAAAATTTTAATAAATAATAATATATAATAAATAAACGTAGCAGAACGCTTTCGGTAAAACCATCTTCAGTGCTACCTGCAAGCAAGGATTGAACTTTGGAACCGCAAAATACAAAATATATGAAATTATAAAAAAATAAAATATATATTGAGAGATAATTGAAATTAAAAATGAAAAAAAAAAAAATGAAACTTAGGTATCTTTAACAACCTGATAATATCTGAAGTCTGGGATCTCACCCTAACCTCATGAGTTTGGTTGTTCTATCCTTGTCTATTATGTTTTCAACTAACCCGGTACTGTTTTCTAACCTGAATGTGGCGTGTTTGTTTGTAATGTGAATTACTGTTTTTATAGTTTTTAACTTTCGTTAACCCATTTATGTACTCCAGGGTTATGACTCCTGTTTGTGACAAGTGAGTAGTGAACTTATTTATAAAAAATACTATAAAATTTTTTTTCTCTTTGAAATAAATCTTCAAAGAAACTTTCTTTTCAAAAAATGTACTAAATAGCAATTATCCTTTTACTCCTACCTATTAAACTCTAAAAATATTTTGACAAGTTTCATTTTTTAATTTCAATTATCTCTCGAAATTTTTTTTGTAATAATTTCATAACTTTTGTATTTTGCGGTTCTAAAGTTCAATCCTTGCTTGCGGGTAGCACTGAAGATGGTTTTACCGAAAGCGCTCTGCTACGCTTATTAATATTATTAATATTTTGCACGAAAGGGTTGCTCCTAATATATCTAAAGCTTTCGACCAAGTCTGACATGACGCACTTATTAATAAACTTCCCTCCTACGGTCTTCCAACTAAACTCTGCTCTTGGCTCTCCAGTTATCTTTCTAATCGATGTATATCAGTCTTTGTTGATGGCCACTCTTCAAGCTTTCACGAAATTAATGCTGGAGTGCCTCAGGGTTCAGTACTAGCACCAACTTTGTTTCTTCTTCACATTAACGACCTTCTTTCTTCCACAAACAATCATATTCATAGTTATGCTGATGATAGTACTCTTCACTCCACTTTTCAGGTGCTTAAACCAATCTCTCAACCCGACTTGGAAAGCAAACGCAGGGCGATGCAGATATCTCTTTCACAGGATCTCAATTTGATACTGGATTGGGGCGCCAAAAATCTCGTTCAATTTAATGCATCCAAAACACAATCATGTTCCTTGTCGCGAAAAAATCATCAAACACTCATCCTTTGCTTATAAGTGGCCAGGTTTTGCAGAGCGGGGACACATTTAACCTTGTGGGCGTCACATTTGAGAATAACCTCAAATGGCATAAACACATTACATCTATAGGCTTGAAAAAAATTGGATTTCTTTTCCGAGCCAAAAAGTATTTTTCTCCTTTCAATTTATACACTTTGTATGGGTCCCAAATTCGACCCTCTCTGGAATATTATTCTCATGTTTGGGGAATGGCATCCCCTACAACCCTCAGCATTCTTGATGCCATTCAAAGAAGAGCTGTTCGTCTTATTAATGATCCTTTACTTACTCAAGGACTTATCAATTCTCTTGCCCATCGTCGAGCTGTGGGAGATCTATCGCTCTTTTATAGATACTGTTACGGCTTCTGCTCCGACGAATTATCCAGTATAGTCCCTCCTCTTGCAGCTCCCAACAGAGAATCTCGTGGTACCGTACGTATGCATCCCTATACGGTCCAATTGGACAGGCCCCGAACTTCCCATTTCGTTCGTTCTTTTATCCCTAGAGTTTTTAGACTGTGGAACCTACTGCCAGCGAAGGTCTTTCCTTTCCCCCACATCTTTAAGTTTTTAAGTCCCGTGTTAACAAACCTTCTCTTACCTTGCTTAAGACGCCCACGGTACGTTAGTATTTAGGCTTTCAGCCTTCGTGGATTGTCCAAAGATAAAAAAAAATACACCACTTTTATTTCTTCTTCCTAAATATTTTAATGTTTATTCTCCATGCAAAATTTGATTCTCAATACAATTTCCTAATCTCAGAATACACAACAATAAAAAATAGAACTGCTGCATTTTTTCCATAACGATAGTAGTGACAAGTTATTTTCCTAAAGTCGAATATTCCCACAAAAAAAAGCACTTCCGTATAAAGGGCCTCTTGTTTTGTTGAATCTTTTATTATTAATATTGCTCTTACATGTCAAATATTAACTTAAATACTTTATCACAGTTAATTAAGATTTACAAATTTTATGGAACAGCTTTGTAGAAATACCAGAATAGATAAAAAGTATATGCATATACCCAATTTTATATAGGTTTTATAATGGGGGAATAAAAAATATTTACTAAATTATGTAAAATATACCTTTTTAATTGCTTGCAAATATGCCGTTGTTAGAAGAAAACATCGATGGTAACATCGACGTTTTCAATACTCGGCCATCGATGGCAAAACATCGACCATCGATCAACCCAACATCTATGTTTTTATAACATCGATGAATATCGCGCATCCCTACTAAGATCCGGCTGCTTAAATCTGTAGGTATCTGTTTTTTAATGAAAAATTATAAATGATACATGGAAGTAGAATAGATTATACCAGGGTTGCCTGAAAAAATTTGGACGCAATTACCTTTTATTAAATTTAAGGTAATACGTTTTTGTTGATAAATTGCATGTTTTTAAGTAAACCTAACATCAATTGAAAGAAAATGATGTAAGGAATTTTAAAAAGAATGGTTGCCAGCTCCCAGTCAGCCGCAAGCAGAAGTTGCCACCATTCCACTGATCTCGATGGATTGCCAATGTTATAACCTGCGCGAAACAAAAGTTACATTTCATGGGCGAAAAAACGGGTTTGTGCGCAAGCAAATCGAGGGTAAACGCACCTGCAGCGGGACTCCGTGTACTGTAGTATTCTACAAATCGACTTTATTCTACCTCACTCGCACTCTGTGTTCAAGAAAACACGCTTTAAATCTATCAAATTGGTCGCCTATAAGCGAGGTCTTCGAACGTGTAGAATTCTACCAAAATTTCAAAAAGTCGTACATAACCCTAAAATAAATTTAGGTGTTCGTTAGTTTGCTATTATTTATATATTTATTTCGTTGTTTTTGTGTTATTAGAATGCAACAATTTATTTTGTTTTTTTTTACAATAATAGAAAAATACAATTTTAGTTCTAGCCATTTTATTTATTTATTTATTTATTTACTATATTTTAAATTACATTCATCTATACATTAGATGTATAAACAAAACACAAAATGAAATGGCGTCAAAAGAAGAAAAACAAAAAAACATTATTACACTTATGCTAACTATACATTTCTAAAAAAAAACAAAAATCACAAATTCAAATATTCTTCTAAACTATAAGGCTCCAGACCAATTAATAATAATTTTAATTTTTTTAAATATCCTTTCAATTGTTATAGTTTTTATGTTGTTATCTAATTTATTAAAAAGTTTAATTCCCATATAGTGAGGACTTTTTTCTGTTAAGGTTAGTCTGTGTATTGGGTAACACATATTAGTAGTTCTAGTATTATAGTTGTGAGAAAAATTTGTCTCAAATAAATGTCTATTTCTAAAGACAAATAAAATACATTCGTATATATATAGGCCATAAATTGTAAGTATTCCATTTGCCTTAAAAACGCCTCGACACGACTGCAGAAAAGTCATTTTGTATAATATTCTAATTATTCTCTTTTGAATTACAAAAATATTTTGAGCCTTAGAGTTAGATGCCCAAAAAATTATACCATATTGAGCAGTTCCCTCAAAATTTGCAAAATACAGGGTCCTACGAGCTGTCTTATTCAAATACCTTGTAACGAATCGAATGCAATAACAGACTTGGTTTAATTTATTTGTTAGGTTTTCTATGTGACAAGACCAATCTAAAAATTCATCAATATAAACACCTACGAATTTGGTGTTACTACTAAGAGTAAAGTTATTATTATTAATTAACACAGATGGTGGTTTTGGAGTTTTACATAGTTTGGTTCTAAAAAATACTGTGTTGGTCTTATCTTTATTCAAACATAGTTTATTTCTCTGAAACCAAGTATTTGTTAATGAAAATAAGTTTTCTGCATTTGTAGATATTTCTGATATATATTTGTACCACTCGCTAACAAATTAGTATCATCAGCATATTCAGTTAAGCTTAGATAAGGACTATTGACTTCAAGGTTGATGTCGTTCATAAATATTATAAACAAGACAGCCATGTGTTTATTGTCCAACCAAAGTGATGTATAGTATAAGATTGTATAAATCTAATTCGGTATTGAATTTTTAGTTTAGATAAATTGGTCACATATTTTTGCTTTAGTAATTTAAATTTTTTACAGCAGGGAACATTAATAGCTATTTATTTGAAAAAAAGGTTAAGTTAATCTTCACAAATATTTAATTTTATAAAAGGAGGGAGTATCCGATAGACATAATAACTGTTAATGCCATAGTCCAAAATTGACTCCACGAGTAAAAGTGAATAAAATTAATTAAAAATTGATTAAAAACCTAACCCTTTTTGTTTCGTGTAAAAAACAATAATTAAAAACTCGGTTGCTCAATAATGATATTCCGTAAATCTAATTCGCAAAAAGACGTATGTGTGACCTTTTCCATCTTGCGCAGTTAAATAAAGTAGTATTAGTACACATATAGACATTTTACGAACATTTTCCATGTTTAGTCTATTGTGATACAGAATAATAATAAGTCAATAACTCTTACCGTTTCTAAACACGGTTTTCCATTGGATTAGCTTACTTACGCAACGTTGGGCAAGGTTAGTAAATGGATGAAGTTATTTTGACGTTGGCCACTTTCGTTTTGATGTAACCAGAGCCGGATTTAGAGGCGTGGAGGCACCTGAGGCAATGAGGCTGTGTGACCCTCTAAAAATTAATAGAATTTTCTACCCAACAAAATTGAAGAGCAAAAAAGGTCCTAACCAATAAATAAGAATAGCATGACTTCGTAAACACCCAAACATTTCGTTGTAAAGGTCCCTAATTTGTTAAGGCTTTGGGGCATAAGCTCCGCCTGCCCTCCCTTTAATCCGACCCTGGAATTACCTAACCCTTATTTTCCTATAGTTTCAAAATCATATTTCTTGCTATAAAACTTTTAATCAGAGGCGCACTTACATGTTTGCCGCCCATAGGCTATTTTATTTTCGCCGCCCCTTTAGAATACATGTTTGCCGCCCATAGGCTATTTTATTTTTGCCGCCCCTTTAGAAATATTTTTGAAGATCAAAAAAAAATAAAGGTCCTCACTTTCATTTCTTGTAATAATAATTATAGGTATAAAATTGGCATTGGCCTTTTGGTAAAGGCGCCACTGGTGAAACGTAGTAACATTTAAGTAGGTATTTTTTATTTCTGTACAAAAAAATTTGTGGCCGAATTTGCCGCCCCCAAAATCCGCCGCCCTAGGCTTCAGCCTACTCAGCCTATTGGTAAAGGCGCCACTGCTTTTAATATAACCAACCAGAAAAAAGCAATCACCAAGAGTCCGGAAATATATTTTTCAATAAGTTACATACAGTATGTCCGCGGATAGACTTTATAATAGGAGAAATGGTCCAAAATTTAAATGTTCAAGAAAGTCGTGTCTGGCAACTGCGTTTGCTTCTTAAAAAGGCTTCATTTTAAAAAATGTGTTTTGTTTTGTACAGGCGCTGCAAAAACAAAAAAATGTAAAATTGGACCACGACAAAACTACCTTTTTTTTACAATAATTTAGCAAAATGTTAAATAAAAAAGGTTTTTAGAATTAAATGAGGAACCCATATCTAAAATTTAACATAGAATAAACATTTTTTTTTAGTGCCAAATTTTTTAATTTATGTTTTACACCTTTCTTAAGAAATTTATCCAGTTTTAATACAAGACAATAATAATTTATGTTAAAGTTAATCAAATATATTTAAATATAAAAATGTAACATCAGGCAAACTGCATACATTAGGGGTAAAAAGTGATTAAAACTATATGGTACCAAAAAAATATATTTTTGTTTATTTTGTGTGAAATTTTAGATTGCGGATCCTTATTTAATCATAAAACTTTTGGCCTTAAGAGGAACACTTTGATAAAAAAAAATATTTTAGAATTTGCAAAAAAAGTTAGTTTTTGGTTAGCTCCTCCAGAGAATATCAAAACTTTTAAAAGTAAATCATTAATTTGTATTTTTATCGTAAATTTGATCTAATTTTATCAACAAATATCAAATTTTAGGTAATTATCTATATTTTTTAAATAACAATAGCCAGATAATTTTTTTTTAACTGTGCAATTTTTATGCGAAATTTTCAGATGCCTCTATTTACAAGAAATAGGCAGATATTCTTGCGAAATTTGAAATTTGACAATAAAATTTGATTAAATTTCCGAAAAAATACGAATAGAGAATTTGTTGTTTAAATTTTTAATTTTCCTAACCAGAACTAACCAGATAATTGACTTTTTTCCAAATTTCAAAATAGAAATTTTCTTCACCCAAGTGTTTCTCTTACGGCCAATAGCATTTGGCCAAACCTAGTTGCCCCTGGTAAAATATATTTTTAGTTTACTTAATATAAACATTGTAGTTATTTAAGTAAATTTAGGAAGAGAAAATCGGTAATATAACTCTCAAATATTATTTTAATTATACCCTAAAGCCAAAATGGCTGACGTCGAAACGGCCGACGCCAAAATGCTTTGACGTCGAAATGGCGAAGCCTAAAAGTCCCATCCCGAGTTCCGAAGTGGTAGAGATTTGTATAATGTCCGTGGTGGTATTATCAGATTTTCGGCGTCGTAGTACTGCTGTTCCATGTTGACTTTTGTGAGTTGTGATTAAGATAAAAATAAACAAGTTGAAATATAAGTTATTTAGGAATTTTATGTCAAAAAAATAGTTCTTGCCTATGCTTCAAAACTTAACTTATATTAGGAATTTTAATTGTTGAACAAATTCCACAATTATACTATATATTATTTTTCTAAGCGAATAAAGCTAATAAACTAATAAATAGGTACTGATGCAAGTGATATTAGCGTATACATTTTCATGAAAATCCGTCATTGTTAAGACATTAGGTAAATTGAACTTAATCCTTCATTATCGTGACGTAAGAATAAGCTGCTTGTATAATCTGAAATAAAAAAGTAATTAATTGTAAAAGTATAAAGAGTTAAGAAAAAATATGTTTGTAAAAATTAGATTTTGAATTAGATTTAATATTTTTCTAAACAGTAAGTATTTAATTTTTTTAAATCCGAAATATTTTTAAGAGGGCAAATTTATATAGGGTGTTTTCCGACAAACTTTAAAGGCTAATTCTACAATCAAAAATATAAAAAAATTCATATGAAATAGGTCCTAAGCGTTTTAGGTTTTGAACTTTTGGGTGTTAAATTTAAGAAAAAAAAGTGTTTTTAAAAAAAAATATTTACCTTAAACTCCTAATGAACGCAACTGGTAATTTTTTTCTTGTATGCCAAGACATGGCATTTGGTATATAGGAGGCGTCCCCTAAATTTTTTAAAATATCTAAATTGGTATAAAAGTTATTATAAAAAAACACACCCTGTAGTTCAAAAACTAAGATGTTTAGGACATATTTCATATAAAGTTTTTTCATATTTTTTATTGTATAGTAGAATTAGCCCTTAAAGTTTGTTGGATAAATTGTGAAACACCCTGTATTGTATAAGCAATATGTATGTATTTATATTAGAAAATGGATATTATTATACCGGTTGAAAAGCTTAAAAAAAACATAATTATGTTCGTATTTAAATTTCCATAATATACAGAGGGAGAGGGAAAATTTGGGGACAGATAGAACATTAAATAGTACGAAAAAACTTTATATAATTATTGGTTCGGGATTATTTAAATAGGTATTTATTGTTGTTACTTAATTGCTCATAAAAAATTATAAAATCGGATTTTTAAAAAAAAGTTCCCACAATGCTTTTTATATGGTATAAAAATATGCAATTACGTGGATTTTTTTCTTCTTAAACTAAACAAGATATGAAAAAAAAGTTAAGAGACACATATGCTATATTTTTATTTGCTATTGCTAAAGGAAGCACAATAGTTTTACACACATTAACACAGTCATTGGCGTAACGATTTTTGTTGGAAATATTTCTTTAGGTACCTCTTGAGACGCCACTGAACACATAAAATGTAATTGAGCTAGTGATAAATTACCCCAGAACAAGAAATTTGCGGATCTATGTTTTTATAAGCTTTTTGCATAGTTTTTAATTTTTTCCGCATGGATGATCCGGGAGGGGGGATCAAATACCCCCAAACTTAGAAAGATATTGCCGATATTATAGGGGTCAATAATGTCAATTTAGAAAAAGTAAATTCCTCGGGTATTTCTCAGATTCCAAAAAATAATGGTGATAAGAAAAAGAATCAAAACAAGTTTTTTATTAGCTTTGTTCGCGGGTCTAGTAATAAACCGATTCTGAACCAGAACCGAACTGGTTTAGAATTGTTTTAAAGCGCATGTCTAGTTATTTATTAGTTCGGAATTTTTATTTACCGCGAACGATTTTCTATACAGCTGAGGATGTATTCTAACCTAGCCTTTTGGTTATGATTTTTTTATGGTTAAATTGGATACTACACAAAAAAATTAAATTCAAACAAAAAGGTAAATTGTTATACTGTCGAAAGCCACTCGAGGTCTCTCGGCGAAAGACGAGGGATTCCCTGCCTCCTCTCGTTTTTAACATAAGTATGTGTATTTAACTAAAGATAAAATTCAAACAACAAGAAATGGCAAAATCTTGTAATATTGTCTATATTTTTTAATTAAATATTTATTTATTTTATTGCATACATACATTCATACAGAATACAATTAAAAATCCTTTGTTTATATACGCTCAGAATCGCAAATATATAAAAAAATATTCAACAGGTATATTAACCCGCATAAAAAGTGGCAGAAACAAATAAACTGTAATACAACGGTTTATTTCTGTACCACAAAAACAGAAAACAGCTGACCATGTCGACAATGCGCATGAAATTCCGAACTGAACTTTTAGTTCCAACAAAAATCCCAGGACTGCTAATCAGGTTACGAACCGGTAACGAACTGATTCCATTGTAACCCGCGAACACAGAATTTTACTAAAAATTCAGGATTTTACTAACCGCGAACGCTTCTTTTTCACTGCGCATGCGAATAGTCCCAGAACCGGTTCAGAATCAAACCCGCGAACAAAGCTATTATACGGAGGATTTTATCAGCTTTCTGAATCTGGCCTACACTAATCGATAGGACCAATAAGAAAGTCATAAATCTCGGGATTATGTGACGCCAACGCATATTAAATTCACAACTTTAGCACCAAGTTTAACTTCAGCGTCGGATTAAAAATATTAGAGCAGAAACCTAAAACACATGCTTGAACTATTTTTGTAGAGGATTTTATCAGCTTTCATGAATCTGGCCTACACTTATCGATAGGACCACTAAGAAAGTCATAAATCCGATTATGTGGACGCCATGCATATGAATTCGCAACGTTCGCGCTAAGTTCGACTTCAGCAGCGAGTTTAAAAATATTAGAGTAAGAAACCAATACGTATGACATATTATTTGTGCAGGATTTTATCAGCTTTCTGAATCTGGCCTACACTAATCGATAGGACCATAAAAAAGTCATAAATCTCGATTATGTGACGCCAACGCATATAAAATTCACAACCATTAGCGCCAAGTTTAACTTCAGCGTCGGTTTAAAAATATTAGAGCAAGAAACCTAAAACGCATGCCATGATTATTTTTGTAGAGAATTTTATCAGCTTTCTGAATCTGGCCTACACTTATCGATAGGACCACTAAGAAAGTCATAAATCTCGGGATTATGTGACGCCATGCATATCAAATTTGCAACTTTCGCGCTAACTTCGACTTCATCGTCGATTTAAAAATATTAGGAGTAAGAAATCTAATACGTATGTCATAACTATCTTTGCAGAGTATTTTATCAGCTTTCCGAATCTGACTTACACTAATCGATAGGACCACTAAGAAAGTCATAAATCTCGATTATGTGACGCAACATATATAAAATTCACAACTTTAGCAGCAAGTTTAACTTCAGCGTCGGTTTAAAAATATTAGGAGCAAGAAACCTAGAAAACACATGCTTGACTACTTTTTGTAGAGGATTTTATCAGCTTTCTAAATCTGAGCCTACACTTATCGATAGGACCACTAAGAAAGTCATAAATCTCGATTATGTGACGCCACGCATATAAAATTCACAACTTTCAGCGCTAACTTTGACTTCATCGTCGGATTTAAAAATATTAGGAGCAAGAAACCTAAAACGCATGCTTGACTATTTTTGTAGAGAATTTTATCAGCTTTCTGAATCTGGCCTACACTTCAATCGATAGGACCACTAAGAAAGTCATAAATCTCGATTATGTGACGCCACGCATATAAAATTCACAACTTTAGCACCACGTTCGACTTCATCGTCGGATTTAAAAATATTAGAGAGCAAGAAACTCATAAACACATGCTTGACTATTTTTGTAGAGCAATTTTATCAGCTTTCTAGAATCTGACCTACACTAATCGATAGGACCACTAAGAAAGTCATAAATCCCGATTATGTGACGCACATTGCATATAAAATTTGTAACATTCGCGCTAACTTCGACTTCATCACCGATTTAAAATATTAGGAGTAAGAAATCTAAAACGTATGCCATATTATTTTTGTAGAGGATTTTATCAGCTTTCTGAATCTGGCCTACACTTATCGATAGGACCAATAAGAAAGTCATAAATCTCGATTATGTGACGCCACGCATATTAAATTCACAACTTTAGCACCAAGTTTAACTTCAGCGTCGGATTAAAAATATTAGGAGCAAGAAACCTAAAACGCATGCTTAATTACTTTTTGTAGAGGATTTTATCAGCATTCTGAATCTGGCCTACACTTATCGATAGGACCACTAAGAAAGTCATAAATCTCGATTATGTGACGCAACGCATATAAAATTCGCCAACTTTAGCAGCAAGTTTAACTTCTTACGTCGGCTTAAAATATTAGAGCAAGAAACTTAAAACACATGCTTGAATATTTTTGTAGAGGATTTTATCAGCTTTCTGAATCTGGCCTGCACTTATCGATAGGACCACTAAGAAAGTCATAAATCCCGATTATGTGACGCCACGCATATAAAATTTGTAACATTCGCGCTAACTTCGACTTCATCACCGATTTAAAAATATTGGGAGTAAGAAATCTAAAACGCATGCCATATTATTTTTGTAGAGAATTTTATCAGCTTTCTGAATCTGGCCTACACTATATCGATAGGACCACTAGAGAAAGTCATAAATCCCGATTATGTGACGCCACGCATATTAAATTCACAACTTTAGCACCAAGTTTAACTTCAGCGTCGGATTTAAAAATATTAGGAGCAAGAAACCTAAAACGCATGCTTAATTATTTTTTGTAGAGGATTTTATCAGCATTTCTGAATCTGGCCTACACTTATCGATGGGACCACTAAGAAAGTCATAAATCTCGATTATGTGACGCAACGCATATAAAATTCACAACTTTAGCAGCAAGTTTAACTTCAGCGTCGGTTTTAAAAATATTAGAGCAAGAAACCTAAAACACATGCTTGAATATTTTGTAGAGGATTTTATCAGCTTTCTGAATCTGGCCTGCACTTATCGATAGGACCACTAAAAAGTCATAAATCCCGATTATGTAACGCCACGCATATAAAATTTGTGAACATTCAGCGCTAACTTCGACTTCATCACCGATTTAAAAATATTAGGAGTAAGAAGTCTAAAACACATGCTATATTATTTTTGTAGAGAATTTTATCAGCTTTCTGAATCTGGCCTACACTAATCGATAGGATCACTGAGAAAGTCATAAATCCTCGATTATGTGACGCCATGCATACAAAATTTGTAACATTCGCGCTAACTTCGACTTCATCACCGATTTAACAAATATTAGGAGCAAGAAATCTAATACGTATGTCATAGTATTTTTGTAGAGTATTTTATCTAGCTTTCCGAATCTAACTTACACTTAATCGATAGGACCAATAAGAAAGTCATAAATCTCGATTATGTGACGCAACGCATATAAAATTCCACAACTTTAGCAGCAAGTTTAACTTCAGCGTCGGTTTAAAAATATTAGGAGCAAGAAACCTAAAACACATGCTTGATTATTTTTGTAGAGGATTTTATCAGCTTTCTGAATCTGGCCTACACTTATCGATAGGACCACTAAGAAAGTCATAAATCCCGATTATGTGACGCAGCATATAAAATTGCAACTTTAGCAGCAAGTTTAACTTCAGCGTCGGTTTAAAAATATTAGGAGCAAGAAACCTGAAACACATGCTTGAATATTTTTGTAGAGAATTTTATCAGCTTTTTCTGAATCTGGCCTACACTTATCGATAGGACCAATAAGAAAGTCATAAATCTCGATTATGTGACGCCACGCATATTAAATTCACAACTTTAGCACCAAGTTTAACTTCAAGTTTCGCCGGATTAAAAATATTAGGAGCAAGAAACCTAAAACGCATGCTTGAATTATTTTTGTAGAGGATTTTATTAGCTTTCTGAATCTGGCCTACACTTATCGATAGGACCACTAAGAAAGTCATAAATCCCGATTATGTGACGCCACGCATATAAAATTTGTAACATTCGCGCTAACTTTGACTTCATCATCGATTTAAAAATATTAGGAGTAAGAAATCTAAAACGTATGCTCATATTATTTTTGTAGAGGATTTTATCAGCTTTCTGAATCTGGCCTACACTAATCGATAGGACCAATAAGAGAAAGTCATAAATCTCGATTATGTGACGCAACGCATATAAAATTCACAACTTTAGCAGCAAGTTTAACTTCAGCGTCGGTTTAAAAATATTAGGAGCAAGAAACCTAAAACACATGCTTGACTATTTTTGTAGAGAATTTATCAGCTTTCTGAATCTGGCCTACACTTATCGATAGGACCACTAAGAAAGTCATAAATCTCGATTATGTGACGCCACACATCATACAAATTTTGTAACTTTCGCGCTAACTTCGACTTCATCGTCGATTTAAAAATATTAGGAGTAAGAAACCTAAAACGCATGCTTATATTATTTTTGTAGAGAATTTTATCAGCTTTCCGAATCTGGCCTACACTAATCGATAGGACCACTAAGAAAGTCATTAAATCTCGATTATGTGACGCCACGCATACTAAAATTCGCAACTTTCGCAGCCAAGTTCGACTTCAGCGCCGATTTAAAAATATTAGGAGCAAGAAACCTAAAACGCATGCTTGACTATTTTTGTAGAGTGATTTTATCAGCTTTCTAAATCTGGCCTACACTTATCGATAGGACCACTAAGAAAGTCATAAATCTCGATTATGTGACGCAACGCATATAAAATTCGCAACTTTAGCAGCAAGTTTAACTTCAGCGTCGGTTTAAAAATATTAGGAGCAAGAAACCTAAAACACATGCTTGAACTCTTTTTGTAGAGGATTTTATCAGCTTTCTGAATCTGGCCTACTTATCGATAGGACCACTAAGAAAGTCATAAATCCCGATTATGTGACGCCACGCATATAAAATTTACAACTTCGCGCTAACTTCATCGTCGGATTTAAAAATATTGGGAGTAAGAAATCTAAAACGTATGCCATGATTATTTTTGTAGAGAATTTTATCAGCTTTTCTGAATCTGGCCTACACTTATCGATAGGACCAATAAGAAAGTCATAAATCTCGATTATGTGACGCCACGCATATTAAATTCACAACTTTAGCACCAAGTTTAACTTCAGCGTCGGATTAAAAATATTAGGAGCAAGAAACCTAAAACGCATGCTTAATTATTTTTGTAGAGGATTTTATCAGCATTCCTGAATCTGGCCTACACTTATCGATAGGACCACTAAGAAAGTCATAAATCTCGATTATGTGACGCAACGCATATAAAATTCACAACTTTAGCAGCAAAGTTTAACTTCAGCGTCGGTTTAAAAATATTAGAGCAAGAAACCTAAAACACATGCTTGAATATTTTTGTAGAGGATTTTATCAGCTTTCTGAATCTGGCCTGCACTTATCGATAGGACCACTAAAAAAGTCATAAATCCCGATTATGTAACGCCACGCATATAAAATTTGTAACATTCGCGCTAACTTCTGACTTCATCACCGATTTAAAAATATTAGGAGTAAGAAGTCTAAAACGTATGCCATATTATTTTTGTAGAGAATTTTATCAGCTTTCTGAATCTGGCCTACACTAATCGATAGGATCACTAAGAAAGTCATAAATCCCGAATTATGTGACGCCACGCATACAAAATTTGTAACATTCGCGCTAACTTCGACTTCATCACCGATTTAAAAATATTAGGAGTAAGAAATCTAATACGCATGTCATGACTATTTTTGTAGAGTATTTTATCAGCTTTCCGAATCTGACTTACACTCAATCGATAGGACCACTAAGAAAGTCATAAATCTCGATTATGTGACGCAACGCATATAAAATTCACAACTTTAGCAGCAAGTTTAACTTCAGCGTCGGTTTAAAAATATTAGGAGCAAGAAACCTAAAACACATGCTTGACTCTTTTTGTAGAGGATTTTATCAGCTTTCTAAATCTGGCCTACACTTATCGATAGGACCACTAAGAAAGTCATAAATCTCAATTATGTGACTTCAGCGTCGGTTTAAAAATATTAGGAGCAAGAAACCTGAAACACATGCTTGAATATTTTTGTAGAGGATTTTATCAGCTTTCTGAATCTGGCCTACACTTATCGATAGGACCAATAAGAAAGTCATAAATCTCGATTATGTGACGCCACGCATATTAAATTCACAACTTTAGCACCAAGTTTAATCTTCAGCGTCGGATTGAAAATATTAGGAGCAAGAAACCTAAAACACATGCTTGAATATTTTTGTTGAGGATTTTATTAGCTTTCTGAATCTGGCCTACACTTATCGATAGGACCACTAAGAAAGTCATAAATCCCGATTATGTGACGCCATGCATATAAAATTTGTAACATTCGCGCTAACTTCGACTTCATCAACGATTTAAAAATATTAGGAGTAAGAAATCTAATACGTATGCCATATTATTTTTGTAGAGAATTTTATCAGCTTTCTGAATCTGGCCTACACTTATCGATAGGACCAATAAGAAAGTCATAAATCTCGATTATGTGACGCCACGCATATTAAATTCACAACTTTAGCACCAAGTTTAACTTCAGCGTCGGATTAAAAATATTAGGAGCAAGAAACCTAAAACGCATGCTTAATTATTTTTGTAGAGGATTTTATCAGCATTCCTGAATCTGGCCTACACTTATCGATAGGACCACTAAGAAAGTCATAAATCTCGATTATGTGACGCAACGCATACATACAAATTTTCACAACTTTAGCAGCTAAGTTTAACTTCTTAGCGTCGGTATTAAAAATATTAGAGCAAGAAACCTAAAACACATGCTTGAACTATTTTTGTAGAGGATTTTATCAGCTTTCTGAATCTGGCCTGCACTTATCGATAGGATCACTAAGAAAGTCATAAATCCCGATTATGTAACGCCACGCATATAAAATTTGTAACATTCGCGCTAACTTCGACTTCATCACCGATTTAAAAATATTAGGAGTAAGAAATCTAAAACACATGCTATGACTATTTTTGTAGAGAATTTTATCAGCTTTCTGAATCTGGCCTACACTAATCGATAGGACCACTAAGAAAGTCATAAATCCCGATTATGTGACGCCACGCATATAAAATTTGTAACATTCGCGCTAACTTCGACTTCATCACCGATTTAAAAATATTAGGAGTAAGAAATCTAAAACGTATGTCATATTATTTTTGTAGAGAATTTTATCAGCTTTCCGAATCTGACCTACACTTATCGATAGGACCACTAAGAAAGTCATAAATCTCGATTATGTGACGCCACGCATATAAAATTCACAACTTTAGCACCAAGTTTAACTTCAGCGTCGGTTTAAAAATATTAGGAGCAAGAAACCTAAAACACATGCTTGACTATTTTTGTAGAGGATTTTATCAGCTTTCTAAATCTGGCCTACACTTATCGATAGGACCACTAAGAAAGTCATAAATCTCGATTATGTGACGCACGCATATAGAATTCACAACTTTAGCAGCAAGTTTAACTTCAGCGTCGGTTTAAAAATATTAGGAGCAAGAAACCTGAAACACATGCTTGAATATTTTTGTAGAGGATTTTATCAGCTTTCTGAATCTGGCCTGCACTTATCGATAGGACCAATAAGAAAGTCATAAATCTCGATTATGTGACGCCACGCATATTAAATTCACAACTTTAGCACCAAGTTTAACTTCATGCGTCCGGATTTAAAAATATTAGGAGCAAGAAACCTAAAACGCATGCTATGATTATTTTTGTAGAGGATTTTATCAGCTTTCTGAATCTGGCCTACACTTATCGATAGGACCACTAAGAAAGTCATAAATCCCGATTATGTGACGCCATGCATATAAAATTTGTAACATTCGCGCTAACTTCGACTTCATCAACGATTTAAAAATATTAGGAGTAAGAAATCTAATACGTATGTCATATTATTTTTGTAGAGTATTTTATCAGCTTTCCGAATCTAACTTACACTAATCGATAGGACCAATAAGAAAGTCATAAATCTCGATTATGTGACGCAACGCATATAAAATTCACAACTTTAGCAGCAAGTTTAACTTCAGCGTCGGTTTAAAAATATTAGAGCAAGAAACCTAAAACACATGCTTGACTCTTTTTGTAGAGGATTTTATCAGCTTTCTAAATCTGGCCTACACTTATCGATAGGACCACTAAGAAAGTCATAAATCTCAATTATGTGACGCCACACATATACAAATTTTAACTTCGCGCTAACTTCGACTTCATCGCCGATTTAAAAATATTAGGAGTAAGAAACCTAAAACACATGCTTGAATATTTTTGTAGAGAATTTTATCAGCTTTCTGAATCTGGCCTACACTAATCGATAGGACCACTAAGAAAGTCATAAATCTCGATTATGTGACGCCACGCATATTAAATTCACAACTTTAGCACCAAGTTTAACTTCAGCGTCGGATTTAAAAATATTAGGAGCAAGAAACCTAAAACACATGCTTGACATATTTTTGTAGAGGATTTTATCAGCTTTCTGAATCTGGCCTACACTTATCGATAGGACCACTAAGAAAGTCATAAATCCCGATTATGTGACGCCACGCATATAAAATTCGTAACTTTAGCACCAACTTCAACTTCAGCGTCGGTTTAAAAATATTAGGAGCAAGAAACCTAAAACGCATGTCTTGACTATTTTTGTAGAGGATTTTATCAGCTTTCTGAATCTGACCTACACTAATCGATAGGACCAATAAGAAAGTCATAAATCTCGATTATGTGACGCCACGCATATAAAATTCACAACTTTAGCAGCAAGTTTAACTTCAGCGTCGGTTTAAAAATATTAGGAGCAAGAAACCTAAAACACATGCTTGACTATTTTTGTAGAGGATTTTATCAGCTTTCTGAATCTGGCCTACACTTATCGATAGGACCACTAAGAAAGTCATAAATCTCGATTATGTGACGCCACGCATATAAAATTCTGCAACTTTCGCGCTAACTTCGACTTCATCGTCGATTTAAAAATATTAGGAGTAAGAAACCTAAAACGTATGCTTATACTATTTTTGTAGAGAATTTTATCAGCTTTCCGAATCTGACTTACACTAATCGATAGGACCACTAAGAAAGTCATAAATCTCGATTATGTGACGCAACGCATATAAAATTCACAACTTTAGCACGCAAGTTTAACTTCAGCGTCGGTTTAAAAATATTAGGAGCAAGAAACCTAAAACACATGCTTGACTATTTTTGTAGAGGATTTTATCAGCTTTCTAAATCTGGCCTACACTTATCGATAGGACCACTAAGAAAGTCATAAATCTCGATTATGTGACGCCACGCATATACAAATTTTCCAACTTTCGCGCTAACTTCGACTTCATCGTCGATTTAAAAATATTAGAGTAAGAAACCTAAAACGTATGCTTTAACTATTTTTGTAGAGAATTTTATCAGCTTTCTGAATCTGGCCTACACTTAATCGATAGGATCACTAAGAAAGTCATAAATCCCGATTATGTGACGCCACGCATATAAAATTCGTAACATTCGCACTAACTTCGAATTCATCACCGATTTAAAAATATTGGGAGTAAGAAATCTAAAACGCATGCATGACTATTTTTGTAGAACATTTTGTCAGCTTTCTGAATCTGACCTACACTAATCGATAGGACCACTAAGAAAGTCATAAATCTCGATTATGTGACGCCACGCATATAAAATTCACAACTTTAGCAGCAAGTTTAACTTCAGCGTCGGTTTAAAAATATTAGGAGCAAGAAACCTAAAACACATGCTTGAATATTTTTGTAGAGGATTTTATCAGCTTTCTGAATCTGGCCTACACTTATCGATAGGACCACTAAGAAAGTCATAAATCCCGATTATGTGACGCCACGCATATAAAATTCTACAACTATTCGCGCTAAGTTCGACTTCAGCGCCGATTTAAAAATATTAGGAGTAAGAAATCTAAAACGCATGCTATGATTATTTTTGTAGAGGATTTTATCAGCTTTCTGAATCTGGCCTACACTTATCGATAGGACCACTAAGAAAGTCATAAATCTCGATTATGTGACGCACACGCATATAAAATTTGCAAACTTTAGCAGCTAAGTTTAACTTCATCAGCGTCGGATTTAAACAATATTAGGAGTAAGAAACTCTAAATACGCATGCTTCATATTATTTTTGGTAGAGGATTTTATCTAGCATTTCTGAATCTAACCTACACCTTTTAATCGATAGGACCACTACATAAGAAAGTCATAAATCCCGATTATGTGACGCAACGCATATAAAATTCGCAACATTAGCAGCTAAGTTCGACTTCATGCGTCGATTTAAAATATTAGGAGCAAGAAACCTAAAACGCATGCCATGATTATTTTTGTAGAGGATTTTATCAGCTTTCTGAATCTGGCCTACACTTATCGATAGGACCACTAAGAAAGTCATAAATCTCGATTATGTGACGCCACGCATATAAAATTTACAACTTTAGCGCTAAGTTTAACTTCAGCGTCGGTTTAAAAATATTAGGAGCAAGAAACCTAAAACACATGCTTGATTATTTTTTGTAGAGGATTTTATCAGCTTTCTGAATCTGGCCTACACTTATCGATAGGACCACTAAGAAAGTCATAAATCTCGATTATGTGACGCCACGCATACTAAAATTCACAACTTTAGCAGCTAACTTCAAGCTTCTTCGCTCGATTTAAAATATTAGGAGCAAGAAACCTAAAACACATGTCTTGAATATTTTTGTAGAGGATTTTATTCAGCTTTCCGAATCTGGCCTACACTTAATCGATAGGACCACTAAGAAAGTCATAAATCCCGATTATGTGACGCCACGCATATAAAATTCGTAACATTCGCGCTAACTTCGACTTCATCACCGATTTAAAAATATTAGGAGTAAGAAATCTAAAACACATGCTATATTATTTTTGTAGAGAATTTTATCAGCTTTCTGAATCTGGCCTACACTAATCGATAGGACCACTAGAGAAAGTCATAAATCCCGATTATGTGACGCCACGCATATAAAATTCTAACTTTAGCGCTAAGTTTAACTTCAGCGTCGGTTTAAAAATATTAGGAGCAAGAAACCTAAAACACATGCTTGACTATTTTTGTAGAGGATTTTATCAGCTTTCTGAATCTGACCTACACTTATCGATAGGACCACTAAGAAAGTCATAAATCTCGATTATGTGACGCCACGCATATAAAATTCACAACTTTAGCACCAAGTTCAACTTCACGTTTCGTTTGATTAAAAATATTAGGAGCAAGAAACCTAAAAGACATGCTTGACTATTTTTGTAGAGGATTTTATTAGCTTTCTAAATCTGGCCTACACTTATCGATAGGACCACCAAGAAAGTCATAAATCCCGATTATGTGACGCCATGCATATAAAATTTGTAACATTCGCGCTAACTTCGACTTCATCAACGATTTAAAAAATATTAGGAGCAAGAAACCTGAATACGCATGTCTTGATTATTTTTGTAGAGGATTTTATCAGCTTTCTGAATCTGGCCTACACTTATCGATAGGACCAATAAGAGAAAGTCATGCATCTCGATTATGTGACGCCACGCATATTAAATTCACAACTTTAGCAGCAAGTTTAATCTTCACAGCTTGTCGCGTGATTGCAAATATTAGGAGCAAGAAACCTAAAGCACATGCTTGAACATTTTTGTTGAGGATTTTATCAGCTTTCTGAATCTGGCCTACACTTATCGATAGGACCACCAAGAAAGTCATAAATCCCGATTATGTGACGCCACATGCATACAAAATTTGTCCAACTTTTCGCGCTAACTTCGACTTCTTTCGTCGATTTAAAAAATATTAGGAGTAAGAACTCTAATACGCATGCTCATATTATTTTTGTAGAGTATTTTATCAGCTTCGAATCTAACTTACACTAATCGATAGGACCAATAAGAGAAAGCTGCATCCGATTATGTGACGCAACGCATATAAAATTCAACTTTAGCAGCAAGTTTAACTTCAGCGTCGGTTTAAAATATTAGGAGCAAGAAACCTAAAACACATGCTATGACTATTGATGTAGAGGATTTTATCAGCTTTCCAAATCTGACCTACTGCTTATCGGTAGGACCACTAAGTAAAGTCGTAAATCGCGAATTGTGACGCCACATGCATACAAATTTCCCAATCCTTTCAGACGCTCAACTTCGACTTCTTTCGTCGATTTAAAAACATTAGGAGCAAGAAGCTCAAAAGCACTGCTATAACTATTGTTGTAGAGAATTTTATCAGCTTTCTCAGAATCTGATACTTAGCTAATCGATAGGACCACTAAGTAAAGTCGTAAATCCTGATTGTGTGACGCCATGCATATAAAATTCCCAACTTTCACACCAGAATTCGACTTCAACGTCGATTTTAAAATATTAGAACGAAGCCATAAACACATGCTATACTATTGATATAGAGAATTTTATCAGCTTTCCAAATCTGACACTTGCTAATAGATAGGACCACTAGTAAGGTCGTAAATCGCGATTGTGCGACGCCATG